>RYFJ01001575.1:0-72282 GCA_003991445.1 Oryza meyeriana var. granulata
CGAGAACTATTATCTAATTTACAAGTCTCGCACCATCTCTATACGAGTGGCCCATGATGCTTGTGATGAGTGTACCCTGGGCCCTGGCTCCACCGTAGCCCCTAAGACCGTTCATAGTTGCTCCAGCTGATGCCGACTGCTTCATTCCTCCACGTGAAGATGCCCGAGTGCATTGCGCTCGAGTATATTTGTCTGAGTGCTTCTCTTCCCGGTCCTGCTTCACTGTCACTGCAGCTGAGGCTATCGAAGGGCTTCATGTTAGATGGTATGAATAGAGTGGTGTGTCTATATCCAAGATGGCGCCTATGGTGCTCTTATAGGTTGTAGCCCCCGAACTTTGTGCTAATTGTGAAAAGACAAATAAACATAAAGCGTCAAAGATCTTAACCTTGTATCCTTCCCGAGTACGTATACTACTGGTATATGAGTACTGTTGAACGCCGAATCACCCGCCGGTGCCGCTGGCTTTGGGAGACACGCATTAAGGCCTGGCAAAGAGCATTGCTTCCACTCCCAGTCGCAGGTCCATAAAGTCTTGAGGTCGTAGACTGCCAGTCAATTTGACACCTGCAATTGACAAGGCGAGAAAAGATGTCAAAATCTGTAGCCAATCGGCTGAAGCTGGCTTGGACTCCCATCTGCATCGGCGAATGGCCGATACCCTGTAGGCACTTAGTACACTCGACTTGGTAAGCCGAATGATGGCGCTGACTGGATCAGCATAAGCAATAAATAAGAATAAACTAGCGGCATCATCGCGAAGGATGCTCAAAAAACCGGCGATAAACTTTGTAAAATAAACAAGAGGTTGACCAGTAAGCTAAATAGACTATAATTAAACCCAGCCATCATAGTTTTAAAAGTTACTAAGTATATCGCAAAAGATACTGCCGCACGCCCGTGCCGGGCCCTTAGCTCGTATCTCGCGCCCGATCTTCATCCGCTGTCCGTGTCCCGTGCCAGGTTCTTCCTATGCTCGTGCCTGAGTCCCACCTGAGGTCTGCCGAGAACTTGACCAGGAGTCGTGCCTGGGAACTTGGCTGATGGTCGTGGCCCAGAATCACTGCTTGTGTTCGCACTCGATCGGGCAGTGAATAAACCAAATCGGCTGGCCTTAGAGCCGATCGTGAACAGTAATGCAGGCAAGAATGCTATAACAAGGACAAAGGCAATAACATAATGATAAAGGCAATTGATGAGCCCAGCCGACTCCGAAAATACACATGGCATCGGCTAGAAAGCCGACTGAAAAATAGATAGAAAATAAATAAGTGCAGTCCGGCGTTCACACAAGATAAACTTATCGGGCTCTAAGCACCTCGATAACCAGCATCGCATGCCAAAACCCATCGCTTATTAGGTAACTATTATTGTCAGTTCTAGTAGACAGACCCAACCGTTCCAGCGACAGACTGATAATGGATAACAGATCCGATTAGGCCGAAGATCTGAACCGATGTGATGCTAAAACATGATAACTTACCGCTATTACACCCCGGATAAGGACGCTTGCGCATTAAAAGTATTCAACTTAGCAGAAATGATTTATCGCTAGCAGTTTAGTAGGTCGCCTAACCGAGGACAGCACAACACTGATGATAAACGCTCCCAGTAAAGCCGATACAATCTTACGCACGCGTATGTGATATTGACCCTAGTCAATCTATGAGATCAAACTGAACTGATGTTGTAGCCATAAAATAAATAAATATATCGTGTAGTAGGGCCGCACTACCCAAATCGACAAGAATATTGGACCTAACCGAGGAGAGTCTAGCGATAGTAGCCTGCTGGGGTGACAAGACTACTCTCGTAGTCGCGAGTCAGACCTTAACGATGTAGCCCGGCCTCGAGAAGCGATTACCCGTGGAAGGGTGGCGATGCGTCCGAATTTGTATTATGATCGAGTGATAATTTACAAGGTCCCTCCGGGCATAACGTATTATACCCCGAGTTACATAAGTCCTATTGGACACGGTACATGATTTCCTAACTATAACAGAAACACTAACAGACCTGACCAGACACAAGGTCAGGTTTCCTAAAGATAAACACTTGCCTAATTAATAGGTAAGTAAATAATGCCAAACAGTGTCTTCACGGCTCCTTCCCGGAACGGTCTCTCTGGATCAATTTCCGTCAAATTGACTGCAATTTCCCCTTTGTCCGAATCTGACATAGGCCTTACCAAATTTTGGCTTTAACACATGCCCCCCAATTTCGAAGAGTCTCCTATAGGATTTCGAAATTCTTTCATTTTGGCCTCTAGATTTCTCCATACCGAGGCGGCCCAAGGTAGCCCACTGCCATAATTGTTTGAAACAGTGCCAACGGCCTCGATTCCCGCCCGGTCATCATATCTCTATAAAAACGCTTCGTCTTCCTAGCCCTTTTTTACGCTTTCACATCACCAAAGCACCACCGCTTCATCTCCCAAAACTTTGACAAGCTCCAGAGAACCCAGACGAACCGTCGCACCCCTTTTCTTCGGCTGTTGATTCCTGCATCTTCTTCCTCTCTCACGATGGCATCAGCATCCGCAGTCCCTGAGGTAATCTTCCTGCCTGATTATTTTTCTTGATTTTGTAGCCTAGATGCACCCAACCCACCATGTTCTTCATCTGTTCTTCGTCGTGTTCTTGTTTACTGTAGCATCTTAGAGACCAGATCTTGATCCCGGCCGCCAATTACCCAAACTTTTCTGTCATGGCCCCATGGGTAGCGAAGATCCCACAGATTTTATAAGCGCCGAGACCCAGCGTATTCCTTTCAAGAACTCGGCCATGCTAGTCAGTGACTGGACCAATAGCTTCAGGTCATGGCTGAGCAAGTTGCCTGGGTGGAGAGATTGGTACACCAGAGTATCGGCTGCGAAGAGAACCCTCTGGGAAGAATCACATATCGGCCACTGCATCAATCTCTCTCTGGCCGATATGGAAAGGAACGAACCTCTGCTCGCATCGGCCTCATACTTCTGGTCCGATGCCCTCAATGCCTTCATGTTCGGGCATGGGCCGATGACCCCCACTTTGCTGGATGTGACCATGCTCACCTGTCTTGACACGACGAGCTACATTGACCCCTTCAAGCTCCGCTTCAAACATGCTCATCGGCTCCAAGCAAAGAACATCGGCGGCTGGTCTAGGTACATATCCATCCATAATAAGGGAACTGGATCAGTCGATGACTGGGAACATGTTGCTTTTCTGAACTTATGGCTGGAACGGTTCGTCTTTGGTGGCGCAACCCTTGGTCCGACGATCAACATGCAATGTTTGGCAGAATGTTTGGTTGATCGGAAACAGATCCCCTTGGGGCAATTCCTCCTTGGCGCCACCTATCAGCTGCTTCACCAAGTGGCGACCAAGCTATCGGCCGGCCAGCCCGTCGGCCATATCGGGGGTCCTTGGTGGTTTGTACAGCTCTGGCTCAATGTCTACACCTCCAAGGCCTTCTCTGGGACTTCTCTTCTCAACCAATCCTTTCTAGCCGATTACATAGAAGACCAAGATCCCATTTACCGCCGATGCGTTTCCATGGGTGAAGCTGCATCGGCCCTCTCTGGCGGCAAGATAACCCCCGCTGGACTTAGTCAGTGGTTCAAGGGGTTTTACTATGGTTTCACCAGGGAGGCCACTCTCTGGTTTGCATATAATGATGCATCATCATTCGAGATGCCTTCTAACTTCGACCCACTCAACGCTTTGTATAATGATGAGTCCAAGGCCATATTCCTATCGGCCATCACCCCCCGTCTGCTACCAACTGGCTTCTCTCTGGGCCGATCGCAGCCTTCATATGAGTTTTACCATCCATAGGTCGGCTCCCGCCAGCTTGGCCTTGGTCAACTTCCGATCGGCCTATTCTTCATCGACAAACTTCAGGCCCGGGGCAACGTCAGCAACGCCCTAGAATATGATCGGATGCGGACTTTGACGGACCCCCCTTCTTCTAGGCGCCGCCACCGAGGTGTATATCTGCACTGCCAACACCAAGCTTTTTGTCCGATGGTGGTCAGAATGGAAGAAACATATATTCAGCTTAGCAGCCACCTGCTATTATTCCCGTCTTGACACCGAGTACATGGAATCTGATGAAGAGGTAACACCCGCAAGCCTTAATCATCATCTCCAACTATCTCTCACTCTTATTTTGTAGGCTGCCAGCGTCGAGCCCCCAACAACAAGCAACAGCGGTCGGCCGATTCTGTATCAACCTCCATCGGCCACTCCAAACTTAGGGCGTGATGCTCCATCTCCATCGGCCCTCCTCAAGGCGCCTCGGCCGATAGGACAAAAACGGAAGAAGTTAGCACATCGCCCCTCCCTGAAGAAACAGAAAACCGGTGCCGATGCCATTGCCACGACGCCATCTTCTCCCCCGACAACATCGGCCCCCTCATCCCCTCAGGTACGTGCCAAGTCTTGACATTATTTACCCGCTTTCTCATTCATCTTACTAGTTTCCTTCTCAGCTCGAGTCATCGGCTCAGAACCTCAACCTTCTTCCGACATCCCTCCAAGCACTGAGCCGATGGCTTCTCTAGCTGCCCACTCTTAGCACCAAGTCCTCCAGCCGTCGATGAGACTGCCCCTATTCATCGGCTGACATCGGCCCTCCGAAGAACAACCTATTCATCTCCTGAAGCCGATGTCACCGAGCTGCCGATGCCCTTCCTCAGGTAACCTCTTTATGCCCATATTTTGCTTTTAACTTTCTACTGATCCTTTTCCCGATGTCAATTTTGCAGTCCTTGGCCGACTTGTTTTCTTTTGACATCGGCAAATACTTGGAGGCAGAAGACGAAACAACCACTAGCATAGCAACCAAGCCGTCCTTCCTAGCCGATGTGCGTGATTACTTGACGAGCATCATCAATCGGCTGGAAAACCCAATTGATGTGCTAGTGGAAGACTGTGGGCCGATTTGGGCAAGGCTTGCAGAAATTGAACACCATCTGCCCGAAGAACTCGTCGACGCACTAACCCCCGCAGCATATCTGGAGTCTCACAGATTTAAACTCATCAAGCTTAGACAGCGCATAACCGATCGCGCTGACCAACAGAAGATCACCGAAGACATCCAAGCCGATCGGCTGCTAGCTCAAATAGAGAAGAAAAGACTTGATGACATGGCAGCTGCCCCCCAAGAGCTCCAACCCAAATTAGATCAACTGAAGAAGAAGAAGGCCGATTTGCTGGCAGAACTTGAAAAAGTCCGCAAAGATCTTCAAGCAACAGAATCCCAGCTTATCGGCCTGCCGCAAGCCATCCAAGACCAAGAAGCTAAGGTTGCAGCGACGGTGCGTCAAGTCATTCATCGGCGCAAGAATTTGAAGACCATCCCGGGCTCCGATGAAGACGACATCCATGCCATTAATGAGATTGACCAAATCCGCCTGCGTGCAATTGAAACAATCCAAAAATTCATGTAAATTAATGACCGATGGCCTCTTGAAACATGTTGGTTGTGCTGTAATATATTCTGATCAGCTCTGTTGCCTGCCTCCTTTACCCTTGATAATATTTCTGTTTGTTTGATCTAAAGGCGATATCGATTGATATCGGCTATCTTTAGGCGATGCAAAAACATCGGCTTTTCGAACTACTTTAGAAATCGGCTGCACTTAATCGATTTAAGAATTGATCCAAACGCTAGGATAGTATTTCTTGAGATATTTTCCGTTAAGCGCCTTAGCAAACTCCGTCCCGTCAAGATCCTCTAATACATAGGCATTCCCAGGCATACATCGATTAATCCGATAGGGCCCTTCCCAATTAGGCGACCATTTTCCAAACTTATTATCTCTGGACCCGATCGGCAAAATCAACTTCCACACAAGATCTCCCTTGGCAAACGATTTACTTACCACCTTTTTGTTGTAATGCCGAGCTGCCTTAGCCTTGTTTTCCTTAATCCTTTGCAATGCCCTCAACCGATTCTGAGCCAAATCTTCAAGTTCATCTATCATTAAGTTATAATAATCATCGGCTGTTAACTGATTCTGCAAAGAAATTCTCCTAGAGCTGATGTTAGTCTCCCAAGGTAGAACTGCCTCATGTCCATATACCAACTGATACGGTGGCACCCGAGTAGATCCATGATATGCCATCCGATAGGCCCATAGTGAATCGGCTAATGTAGTATGCCATCGCCGCGGCTGCTCATCAATTTTCCGCTTAATCAACTTAATCAAACTCTTGTTGGAAGCTTCCGCCTGCCCGTTCCGCTTAATCAACTTAATCAAACTCTTGTTGGAAGCTTCCGCCTGCCCGTTGGCCTGAGAATAATAAGGCGATGAATTTAATAACTTGATTCCCATACTGGCAGCAAACTGTTGAAACTCATCAGACACGAAAATAGACCCCTGATCAGTAGTTATCGTCTAAGGAATCCCAAACCGATAAATTATATGCTCCTTTACAAACTCAATCACTTCCTTGGACGTAACTTTCTTCAAAGGAATAGCCTCTACCCATTTGGTAAAATAATCTGTTGCTGCCAATATGAACTTATGTCCTTTACTTGATGGAGGAAAAACCTGGCCGATCATATCAATTCCCCAACCTCTGAACGGCCACGGTTTGATGATAGGATTCATAGCCGATGCTGGTGCTCGCTGTACATTTCCAAATTTCTGACAATCTTGACACCCCCTATAGTATCTGAAGCAATCTTCCAACATCGTCAGCCAAAAATGTCCTACCCTTCTCAGCAACCACTTCATCTTATGAGCCGATTGATGAGTCCCACAGACGCCCTCATGTACCTCGCACATAACCACTTTGGCTTCTTCCAAATTCAGGCACCTAAGCAGAACTCCCTCAAAAGTTCGATAATACAGCTCCCCATCAAGCAACACATACTTAGTAGCTTTATACCAAATTTTCCTGGAAAATGATTGCGACGGATTTTGCAAATAATCAATTATCTCTTGTCTCCAGTCATCAGCCTTGTTCTGAATGTCAATATCGGCTATTTCAACCTCAACCTGCCTATTCAGCCGATACCCTGAAGCAATCTGTGCAAGATCATTGGCTTCTAAATTCTGCTCCCTGGGAATATGATCTATTGATACTATCTTGAAATCCTTTAACAAATCCGTACACTCCTCATAATATGACATCAAAACATCATCCCTGCACTCATATTCTCCAGACAACTGCTTGACCACCAATAAAGAATCGCCAATTATCTCTATGACATCGGCTCCGATCTCCTTTAAAAGTTGTAGCCCTTTTAATACCGCCTCGTACTCTGCTTGATTATTAGTCCGATAAGGTTTAATTGTAAAAGCAAACTCAAAACTTTCCCCCCGAGGCGATATAATAACCAAACCGATACCAGATCCATGCTTGCAAACCGATCCATCAAAAAACAAAGTCCATGGGACTGGCTCCACATAATCTTCGTGAGACCCTCTGTGTTGTACAATGAAATCGGCCACTGCTTGTCTCTTGATTGCTTTAGCCGATTCATATCTCAAGTCGAACTCTATCAAAGCAAAAATCCATTTACCAACTCGCCCTTTCAAGACTGGAGCCGACAACATATATTTGACCACATCGGCCTGGCAAACTACTGTACACTCAGCCGATAGAATATAATGCCTTAACTTTGTACATGAGAAATATAAACACAGGCATAACTTCTCCACCGCAGGATATCTTGTTTCAGCATTCAAAAGCCTTCTGCTCAGATAAAACACAACTCGCTCCTTTCCCTCAAATTCCTGTATCAAAACAGACCCGATGGACCTCTCATCGGCTGAAAAGTACAACCTGAACGGCACTCCCTGCATTGGTTATGTTTGACCTCCTGCGAGAGGGTAAGTCTTGTTACCCCGACTACCGTATCGGCTAGGACTTCCTCGGTTAGGTCCGATATTCTAGTCAGCCTACGGTAGTCGGCCTACGGTAGTCGGCTTACCACGATATATCTGTTCTGTCTACGGCTGCATTAGTTAGGTTTGATCTCATAGGCCGGGTAGATATATCACATCACACGTGCATAGGCTTATCGGCTTATCGGGCGTAATCTATCATCAGTTTGTGTTGCATCGGTTAGGTTCGACCTACTAAATTGCGTGATAAATTATTCCTACTAGGTTGATCAGTTTTATGCAAATGTTTTATCGGGATGTATAGCCGATAAGTTATCATAATTTTACATCACGATTGCATTAGATCTATCGGCCCATCGAGGTTCTGTTATCATCTTCAGTCTGTGCTACAACAGTTAGGTCCGATCTTTTAGACTGGTGATAATAATTCTATCCTTAATGAGCCGATGGATACTTATGCAATGTTCTATCGGAGTGCCTAGCCGATAGGTTATGTTTTGTTAATTAAGGCCGATTGCATCGCTACACGTTTTTGGCACGCTACACCGTTATCGGCTTTCCGGCCGATACACATCATATTAGTAATCGGCTAGTCAGTTTATTTACATTGTTATTGGTTCCTTAGCCACATGGTATATTATCTTATCCATTTATTCCATCATCGGCTCCTAGTCGATGTATAAGTGCTTTGTCTATATCGGCCATCGACCGATGGAGCAAGTCCAATTCGGCTTCCAGCCGATTGGCTCAACGATCTAATATTTTCTATCTCCTTGTCAATTGCAGGGTCAAATTGACTGGCATGCCTACGAACCTCAAGATTTAGGACCTGCACTAGAGTTAAGCAAATCTCCCAGGCCTTCGCGTGTCTTTAAAACGCCGAACCAAATCATCGGCTCGTTCCCGACGCTGCCGGCGGTTTTCGGTGTCAACACGTTTTTGGCACGCCCGGTGGGACACGGAATTTCAACATGGCCGGAAAAGAGATCAAAACAGACAACGTGATCCTGGTTAGCATGGAGGATTTAACAGACGAGCAGAGATAGCAAGTCGAGCAAAATATGGCCAATTTTCAGAAACTCTGCTTGGAATCATTTGGCATGACGCGACAAGGGCTGATTCAAAAATCTCAATTCCCAAAACCAGTTTTGGTTGGAGAATCGAGCCGTACACCACCTGAGAGTCCACCAATAAAACCCTTACAGGAGATGGTGAATGAAGCAGTACATCACGCGCTCATCAATCAATCTGGGATCCTGGTAAACACGCTCCATAATCTCATCAAGAAGATGGTGGATGGATCAATTGCTCAAGAGCCTACTCGAGGTCCTGTATATCTCCCGCCGAAGATGGAGCCAAATCAAGTTACTTATGGCACCATAAAAGATGTACCGGAAAACTTGTTTTCACACAACCAGGCTGGGGGGCAACAAGATATTCCTGCTAGATACCATCGGTCTGCTTATTATGGAGGATATCAACAAAATTATCCAGGAGGTATTGCCGATCTAGGTAATTATCAGAGAGAACATCCCAGGCAGAATCGGCTACAAACTCCACCCATACAGTATCAGCAGGAAGTCCCAAGGGAAGAAGACTTATCGGCAAGGGTTGCGGAAATAGTGAGGGAACAATTTGGGATAAAGCCAAAGGAGCAAACATTTATGTATCGGCATCCATATCCCGAGTGGTTTGACAGAGTACCATTACCACACCGATACAGAGTCCCAGATTTTTCCAAGTTCTCAGGGCAGGACAGCATATCTACAGTAGAGCATATTAGCCGATTCTTGGCACATTGTGGAGAAGCATCGGCTGAGGAGGCTCTGAGAGTTAGGTTTTTCCCCTTGTCATTGTCTGGATCGGCCTTTACATGGTTCTCCTCATTACCGTTGAATTCAGTTCGGGGATGGGCCGATCTAGAAAAACAGTTTCACAAATACTTCTTTGCTGGAATCCATGAGATGAGACTGACGGATTTAACATCGGTTAGGCAGAGACCAGACGAAATGGTGCCGGAATATGTCTAGAGGTTTCGGGACGTTAGGAACCGATGTTACAGCTTGAATCTGAGCGACGGACATCTAGCCGACTTGGCTTTTCAGGGTCTATTAGCGCCAATCAAAGAGAGGTTTTCATCACAGGAGTTGAGTCCCTGGCACACCTGGTACAGAAGGTATCGGCTCATAAAAGCCGATTTCAAGAGGCGAAAAAGGATAAAATTCAGAGAAGGGTTGCTTAGGTACAGGTTTATTCATCGGACTCAGATGATGAAGAATCTGATGCTGAAGTCGGATTGGCGGAATGGGCTAGGAACAAGAAATCAGTATCATGCCCGTGGGTCAAGGATATTGGCAAGGAAGAACGGTATGATTTTGACATTAATAAAGCCGATAAAATCTTCGATCTACTGTTGCAGGAGAAACAGATACAGCTTCCGCCAAATCATATAATTCCGTCAGCCAAAGAACTAAAACAGAAGAGATATTGCAAGTGGCACAACACGATATCGCACCACACTAATGAATGCAAGGTTTTTCGGCAACAAATTCAGTCGGCTGTTGAACAGGGAAGGATCAAATTTGAAGACAAAAAGCCAATGAAAATAGATGGACATCCATTCCCTGTGAATATGGTTTATGCAGGATCATCAAGGGATCAGGCCGATGGAGGAAGACGTGAGGGTAAGAGGACAAGAATTACTTCATCGGATCTGATAGAAAAATATTCAAGCCATGAAGAACGGTGGATTGAGCCAGACAGTGAAAGATATAATCCGCATTAGGATTGCCCGTTTTTCAGGTTCTGTTGGGATCAGGGTATGAGATTGCCGATGATTCAAGATTGTCCCGAGTGCAGTAATATGGGATATCGGCATGATCAACAGGAAAGGTTTTCGCAGGATCGGCTGCTTGGGAAAAGAGCATCGGCACATAGCCGATTAGGGCTGATCCACGAAGAATTTTTTGAAGAAAATGATGAAGAGGAAGTACATGAAAAACAAATCCAAAACCCTCAGTGGTGTCCTAGTGGAATATTTACAAAAAATCAGAAAAGAAGGGCACAGCGGCTACGGCATAGAGAACAACAGGAGGAACAATGGCGGGACTACAAGGAAGCCGATCATTGTCATAAGAGGACTAAACGGGTATGGCGTGTGAAGAAAAATGACGGTGAAGTTGATCCATCGGCTCTAGTAGACATGGTTTTCTTTCTGCCTAGGGAATACAAAGCGTTTTCATCTGATGAAGATGGCGATGAGGAGATGTTTGCTCAGTTAACACTGCAACCCGATCAGGCTATATTTGATAAGCTTGAAGAATCTAGTCATCGGCATTTGAAGCCACTATATATTAAGGGCTTTGTGAATGGGAAGCCGATGACGAAGATTCTAGTTGATGGGGGAGTAGCGATTAATCTAATGCCGTATGCCACGTATCGGAAATTGGGGAAAACTGCCGAAGATTTGATCAAAACAAATATGGTGTTGAAGGATTTCGGCGGGAATCCATCAGAGACGAAAGGCGTATTGAACGTGGAACTGACAGTGGGAAACTAGACATTGCCCACCACGTTTTTTGTCATCGATGGAAAAGGATCATATAGTTTACTCCTTGGCAGGGATTGGATTCACGCAAACTGTTGCGTGCCTTCGACGATGCATCAAAGTCTGATACAATGGCAGGGAGATCAAGTTGAGATAATTCCAGCGGATCAATCGAGTAACATCGCAATGACGGATTTGCCGATCTGGAAGCCGATGGTATTGATTGCTTGTCTGGAAAAGTATGGGAAGCGGATTATCTCAAGATTACCAGTCGGGAGATACAGCCGATTCAGCAAGTCGGCTCGGAACTATTACTCTAATGGGCACCATTGAAGACTTTGAAGGGAAGTTAGGGCAAGGGTTCACGTCGGCCGATGATTTGGAGGAAATTGATATAGGACCAGGAGATAGGCCAAGGCTGACGTACATAAGTAAAAAATTATGTCCTGAACTCCGAGAAGAATTAATAAAATTGTTGAAAGAGTTTCGAGATTGTTTCGCTTGGGAATATCATGAAATGCCAGGGTTAAGCCGATCCATTGTTGAACATCGGCTTCCTATTAAACTAGGATATCGGCCGTTTAAACAGGCTCCAAGGAGATTTAAGGCAGAATTATATGAGCCAATCAAAGCAGAAGTTACAAGGTTATATGATGCGAAGTTTATAAAGCCGTGCCGATATGCTGAGTGGGTTTCTAATATCGTCCCGGTGGAAAAGAAGAATGGAAAATTGAGGATATGTATCGATTTCCGGGATTTGAATAAAGCTACCCCCAAGGATGAGTACCCGATGCCGATAGCAGATTTGTTGGTAGATGCAGCATCGGGCCACAAGATTATTAGATTCATGGATGGCAATGCAGGATACAATCAGATTTTTATGGCTGAGGAAGATATACATAAGACTGCATTTCGATGTCCTGGAGCTATCGGATTATATGAGTGGGTGGTAATGACGTTTGGATTGAAAAGTACCGGTGTGACTTATCAAAGGGCGATGAATTATATATTTCATGATCTCATCGGCTTGCTAGTGGAAATTTACATCGACGACGTAGTGGTTAAGTCCAGGAGTGATGAAAGCCATGTAGCCGATTTGCGAAAAGTGCTGGAAAGGGCAAAGAAATACGGATTAAGGATGAATCCTAATAAATGTGCTTTTGGTGTATCCGTTGGGAAGTTTTTGGGTTTTATGGTTCATGAGCGAGGAATTGAAGTTAGTCAATGGAGCATCAGAGCCATTAAGACTACAGAGCCACCAAGCAACAAGACAGAGTTACAATCATTGATCGGCAAGATAAATTTTGTAAGGAGATTCATATCAAATTTGTCAGGAAGGATTGAATCTTTTACTCCGTTATTGAAGTTAAAGGCCGATCAAGAGTTTGTGTGGGGGGCAGATCAGCAGAAGGCATTCGATGGAATTAAGAGTTATTTGAGTTCCCCCCTGTTGTGATTCCGCCGCAGAAAGGAGTGCCGTTCAAGTTATACTTATCGGCCGAAAGAGTTTGAAGGCAAGGAGCGAGTCGTGTTCTATCTAAGCAGAAGGCTTTTGGATGCTGAAACAAGATATCATGCAGTGGAGAAATTATGCCTTTGTCTATATTTCTCATGCACGAAGTTGATGCATTATATCCTATCGGCTGAGTGCACGGTGGTTTGCAAGGCCGATGTGGTAAAATATATGTTGTCGGCTCCAGTCTTGAAAGGATGAGTTGGTAAATGGATTTTTGCCTTGACGGAGTTTGACTTGAGATATGAATCGGCTAAAGCGATCAAAGGACAAGCGGTGGCCGATTTCATTGTGCAGCACAGAGGGATTCATGAAAATTATGTAGAGCCGATCCCGTGGACTTTGTTTTTTGATGGATCGGTTTGTAAGCATGGATCTGGTATCAGCTTGGTCATTCTATCGCCTCGGGGGGCAAGTTTTGAGTTTGCTTTTATAATTAAACCCTATCGGACTAATAATCAGGCGGAATACGAGGCAGTATTGAAAGGGCTTCAACTCTTAAAGGAAATCAGAGCCGAAGTCGTAGAGATTGTTGGGGATTCTTTATTGGTGATCAAGCAACTATCTGGGGAGTATGAATGCAGGGATGATATTTTGAGGTCATATCATGAAGAATGCAGAGATTTATTGAAGGATTTCAGGATGGTATCGTTGGATCATATCCCTAGAGAACAGAATTTAGAAGCCAATGATCTTGCACAAATTGCTTTGGGATATCGGCTGAATAAGCAGGTTGAAGTTGAAATAGCCGATAATGATATTCAGGATAAAGCCGATGATTGGAGACAGGAGATAATTGATTATCTACAAAATCTGTCGCAATCAGTTTCCAGGAAACTTCGGTATAAAGCTACCAAATATGTGCTGCTTGATGGAGAATTATATTATCGGACTTTTGAAGGAGTTCTGCTAAGGTGCCTGAATTTGGAAGAAGCCAAAGTGGTTATGTGCGAAGTGCATGAAGGCGTTTGTGGAACTCATCAATCGGCTCATAAGATGAAGTGGATATTGAGAAGAGTAGGATACTTTTGGCCGACAATGCTGAAAGATTGCTTCAGGTACTATAAAGGATGTCAGGATTGCCAGAAGTTTGGAAATATACAGTGGGCACCAGCATCGGCTATGAATCCTATCATTTAACCGTGGCCGTTCAGAGGATGGGGAATTGATATGATCGGCCAGGTTTATCCTCCATCAAGTAAAGGACATAAGTTCATATTGGCAGCAACAGATTATTTCACAAAGTGGGTGGAAGCAATTCCATTGAAGAAAGTCATGTCCAAGGAGGCGATTGAGTTTGTAAAAGAGCATATAATTTATCGATTTGGAATTCCTCAGACGATAACTACCGATCAGGGATCAATTTTTGTATCCGATGAGTTTCAATAATTTGCTGCTAGTATGGGAATTAAGTTATTAAATTCATCACCTTATTATGCTCAAGCCAATGGACAGGCAGAAGCTTCAAATAAGAGTCGAATCAAATTAATCAAGCGAAAGATTGATGAACAGCTGCGACGATGGCATACTACATTAGCCAATTCATTGTGGGCCTATCGGATGGCATGTCATGGATCTACTCGAGTGCCACCATATCAGTTGGTATATGGGCATGAAGCAGTTTTGCCTTGGGAGACTAACATCGGCTCTAGGAGAATTTCTTTACAGAATCAATTGACAGCCGATGATTATTATAACTTGATGACAGATGAGCTCGAGGATTTGGCTTAGAATCGGTTAAGGGTGCTGGAGAGGATCAAGGAAAATAAGGCTAAGGCAACTAGGCATTATAACAAAAAGATGGTGAATAAGTCGTTTGCTGAGGGAGATCTTGTGTGGAAATTGATTTTGCCGATCGGGTCCAGAGATAGTAAGTTCGGAAAGTGGTCGCCTAATTGGGAAGGACCCTATCAGATTAATCGTTCTGTGCCTGGCAATGCCTGCATACTAGAAGATCTTGGGGGGACGGAGTTTGCTAAAGCGCTTAATGGGAAATATCTCAAGAAATGATGTCCGAGCATTTGGATCAACTCCTGAATCGGCTAGATGTGGCCGATTTCTAAAGTAGTTCAAAAGGCGATGTTTTTGCATCGCCTAAAGATAGCCGATATTAATTAATATCGCCTTTAGATCAAATAAATAAAATACTATCAAGCAAAGATGGAATAAGATGAGTAAGCAACAGAGCCCATCAGATTATGTTACAGCAAAAGATGATCGAAATGTTCTGGAGCAACATTGACGGCGTCAGTGTTAAAATTTTATAAGAATTTTTGAATTGTTTCAACAGCACGCAGGCGAATCTGGTCAATTTTATTTATGGCGCGGATGTCATCTTCATCGGAGCTTGGAATGGTCTTTATGTTCTTGCGTCGATGAATGACTTGGCGCACTGCTGCTGCAACTCTGGCCTCTTGATCTTGTATGGCTTGAGGTAGGCCGATGAGCTGGGATTCTGTTACTGCGATATCATTGCGAATTGTTTCGAGTTCTGCCAGCAGATCGGCTTCCCTTCTCTTCAGCTGATCCAATTTAGGTTGGAGTTCTTTAGGGGCAGCTACCATATCATCAAGCTTCTTCTTTTCCGTTTGAGCTGATAGCCGATCGGTTTGGATGTCTTGGATCATCTTCTGCTGGTTGGCACAATCGGCTACACGTTGCCTGAGCTTGACAAGTTGAAATTTGTGGGATTCCAGGTATGCTGCAGGGGTCAGTGCGTCGATGAGCTCTTCAGGCAGGTTTGGCTCAATCTCTACGAATCTTGCCCGGATCGGCCTGCAATCCTCCACCAATGCATCGATAGGGTTTTCTAGCAGACGACTGATGTTTAGCAGGTATTCGCGCACGTCGGCTGGAAAGGATGGCTTGGTTGTTGCACTGGTGGCTGTTTCTTCATCTGCCTCCAAGTACTTGCCAATGTCGAAGGAGAACAAATCCGCTAAGGACTGCAGGTTGACATCGGTAAAGGAATCAGTAGTTAGTTAAAATAAGGTATGGTTGTGAAGAAATTACTTGAGGCAGGGAAGGGGCAGTTTGAGGAGTGACATCGGCATCGGATGGTTGAGTAGGTTGTTCTTCAAGATGGCCGATGTCTGGCGCTGAAGTAGGAGCAATCCTAGTATCAACTTCAGGGCTAGATGACGGAATTGGAACGGCTGCAGAGGTCATCGGCTCGATACTTGCAGGGATGTCGGCGGTAGGTTGAGGTTTGGGAGCCGATGACTCAAGCTAGCAAAAAGATCAGTGTGAAGATGGGAAACAGATGATAATGTCAAGACTTGGCACATACCTGCGGGGATGAAGGAGCCGATGTTGTTTGAGTAGCAGGCGGCGCCATGATCGCGGCATCGACATTGAGTTTCTGTCTCTTGTGAGGGCGAGATGCCAGCTTCTTGCGGATTGGTCCTGTCGGCCGTGGCGCCCGGAGAAGAGCCGATGGAGGGGGTGCATCATGCCCTAGGTGTGGGTTGGCCGATGGTGGTTGGTATATAATCGGCCGGCCACTGGTGCTTGTTGTCGGTGGCTCCACATCAACAGCCTGCAAGATAGGAATGTAAGAGATGATCAAAAAGTGATTCAAAGATAGTGGAATATTACCTCGTCATCAGATTCGACGTAGTTGGAGTTGAGGCGAGAGCAGTAGTGAATGGCCCATTAGTTGAACAGGTGTTTCTTCCATTCCGACCACCATCGGGAAAAGAGCTTTGTGCTGACAGTGCATACCTCCACATCGGCGGCGGTGCCCAGAGATAGGGAATCTGTTAGTGTCCGTAGCCGATCGTATTCCAGAGCGCTATTTACATTTCCCCGGGCCTGGAGTTTGTTGATGAAGAACAAGCCGATGGGGAGTTGACCGAGGCCGAGCTGGCGGGAGCTAACTGTTGGGTGATAGAATTCATACGATGGCTGTGATCGGCCTTGAGAGAAGCCAGTCGGTAGGAGACGGGGAGTAATGGCTGATAGGAATATGGTCTTCGATTCATCGTCGGCCAGGATGTCAAGTGGATTGAAGTTGGACGGCATCTCAAATGTTGATGGGTCATCATATGCGAACAACAGTGTGGCATCCTTGGTAAAGCCATAATAAAGGCCTTTAAACCATTGGCCGAGTCCGATGGGGGTCATTTTACCGCCAGGAAGAGCCGATGCAGCTTCGCCCATTGAGATGCATCGGCGATAGGTGGGTGCTTGTTCCTCTGTGTGATCGGCTGGAAAAGATTGATTGAGGAGGGAGGTATCGGGAATTGCCTTGGATGTGTAAACGTTGAGCCATAACTGCACGAACCACCAAGGACCTCCGATATGGCCGACTGGCTGGCCGGCCGATAGCTTGACTGCCACTTGATGTAGCAGTTGATAAGTGGCGCCAAGGAGATATTGCCCCAGGGCAACTTGTTTCCGATCGGCTAAACATTCTGCCAGACATTGCATATTGGTTGTTGGACCAAGGGTTTCACCGCCGAAGACGAACCGTTCCAACCACAGATTCAGGAAAGCGACATGTTCTCGATCATTGACTGGTCCAGTTCCTTTGTTATGGATTGATATGTACTTGGACCAGCCGCCGATGTTCTTTGCTTGAAGCCGATGGGTAGGCTTGAATTGGAGATTGAAGGGATTGATGTAACTCGTTGTGTTGAGGCAGGTGAGCATGGTTACATCTATCAAAGTTGGGGTCATCGGCCCATGTCCAAATAGATAGGCGTTGAGGGCATCTGACCAGAAGTATGAAGCCGATGCAAGCAGAGGTTCGTTCCTCTCTATCTCAGCCAGCGAGAGATTGATGCAGTGGTCGATGTTTGCTTCGTCCCAAAGGGTTCTCTTGGCAGCCGATACTCTGTTATACCAGTTCCTCCACCTGAGAAGTTTGCTCGGCCATGATCTGGAACTGTTGTTCCAATCGCTGACTAGCATGGCGGAGTTCTTGAAGGGTATGCGCTGAGTTTCGGCATTGATGAAGTCTGTAGGATCTTCACTGCCCATGGGACCATGGTAGAAGAAGTTCGGGTAATCGGCGGCCGGAATCAAGATCTAGTCTCTAAGGTGCTACAATATACAAGAGCACGAGAAACAGAAAGAGATTACGGTGGAATCAAAATCTGGTCTCTAAGTGATACAGTAAACAAGAACACGAGGAACGGGAGCAGATTCAATCCAGGTTGCGAGATAGAGAAGACGGTTAGACAAGGGGATTACCTCTGGGACGGCGTTCGTGGAAGCCATTGCGGAAGAGGAAGATGAGCAAAGATCGGAGGTTGAAGAAGGAGACCGCAGTAGTTCGCCTGGATCGCCAGAGTTCGTCGAGGTCTTGGAGGAAGTTGAAAGGGCTCTGGTGATGTGAAAGCGTAAAGAAAGGGGGCTAGGAAGGCGAAGCGGTTTATAGAGGTATGATGACCAGGCGGGAATCGAGGCCGTTGACACTGTTTCAAACATTTAAGGAAAGTGGGCTACCTTGGGCTGCCTCGGTGTGAAAGGAATCTGAGGCCCAAACAGAAGAATTTCGAAGTTCGATAACAAACTTTGAAATTGGGGGGCATGTGTTAACGCCAAAATTTGGTACGGATCTTTATTGGATTCGGTTAAGGAAAATCACGGTTAACTGGCGGGAATTAAATCCAGAAGAAGCCGAATTCGAGGAGTCGTGAAGACCACAGCATGGCTGTTAATTATTTTATCTGTAAATTAGGTAGCTTTAACGAATTTTAGGAAAAACCTGATCTCGTGTCCGGTCAGGGCTTGTTGTTTTTTTTTTTATAGTTAGGAAACTCCTGTTTCGTATCCGATCAGGACTGTATCAACTCAGGGTATAAATACGTATGCCCGGGTACCTTGTAAATTATCAATCAGATCAATACAAACTTCAGCGCATCGCCACCCTATTCAATGGGTTCTTGCTTCTCGAGCCGGGCTGCATCGGTTAAGTTTGACCTCCTGCGAGAGGGTAAGTCTCGTTACCCCGACTACCGTATCGGCTAGGACTTCCTCGGTTAGGTCCGATATTCTAGTCGGCCTACGGTAGTCGGCTTACCATGATATATCTATTCTGTCTACGGCTGCATCAGTTAGGTTTGATCTCATAGGCCGGGTAGATATATCACATCACGCGTGCATAGGCTTATCGGCTTACCGGGCGTAATCTATCATCAGTTTGTGCTGCATCGATTAGGTCTGACCTACTAAACTACGTGATAGATTATTCCTGCTAGGTTGATCAGTTTTATGCAAACATTTTATCGGGATGTATAGCGAGTCCAATTCGGCTTCTAGCCGATTGGCTCAATGATCTAATAATTTCTATCTCCTTGTCAATTGCAGGGTCAAATTGACTGGCACGCCTACGAACCTCAAGATTTAGGACCTGCACTGGAGTTAAGCAAATCTCCCAGGCCTTTGCCTGTCTTTAAGATGCCGAACCAGATCATCAGCTCGTTCCCAACACTGCCGGTGGTTTTCGGCGTCAACAGACAGGGATCTTTGTCGAGCAACTTATGGAGCCGTCAGTCAAGAAGAAACCAGTGCCAAAGCAGTCAGGAGGCGAACCTACCCTGACAATAGACAAAGTACTGAACATATGTCAAGATTGGTGGACTCCTGTTCTCAAATTCCTCCTGGACGATGAACTCCCAGAAGATCGCAGTCAAGCCGAACAAATCAAACGTCGAAGCAAAAGTTTCCTAGTAGTCGAAGAAGACCTATACCAAAGAAGTGCATCCGGTGTCCTCATGCGTTGTGTCACCACCGAGGAAGGCAAGCAGATTCTGCAATCAATCCACTCGGGCATATGTGGCAACCATGCCACATCCAGGACGTTAGTCGGAAAGGCTTACAGGTAGGGATTTTTCTGGCCAACAGCAGTAACAGATGCCAAAGACATTGTTTGCACATGTGAGGGTTGTCAGTTCTACGCAAGACAAACAAATCTCCCAGCCCAAGAACTCCAAACAATACCAATCTCTTGCCCCTTGCAGTATGGGGGCTCGACATGGTCGGGTATTTCAAGAAAGCGCCAGGAGGGTTCACACACTTGTTCGTTGTAGTGGATAAATTCACGAAGTGGATTGAGGCAAAACCCGTAGCTACCATAACAGCGGCACGAGCAAAGCACTTCATCATGAGTATATTATACCGATTCAGGGTTACTAACTGCATCATAACGGACAATGGTACTCAGTTCATAGGCAGCGTCTTTCAAGATTTCTGTGACGAATTCGGCATCAAGATTTGTTACGCTTCTGTGGCACATCCGTGGAGCAATGGGCAGGTTGAGCGTGCCAATGGCATGGTCTTACAAGGCATCAAGACAAGAATATTCGACCGACTACAACCATACGTGGGCCGGTGCATACAAGAACTCCCATCCGTTCTCTTGGTCTCTTAGAACCACGGTTAGTCGGACAATAGGGCATTCCCCTTTCTTTCTAGTCTATGGTGCCGAGGCCGTGCTACCAACCGAGTTAGAGTTCGGTTCCCTGCGAGTTCAGGCTTACTCAGAAGACACATCCAACAATACCCGATTGGTTAAGCTAGATCAGTTGGAAGAAGCGAGGGACATCGCAATAATCCAATTGGCAATGTATCTTCAAGGCCTATGTCGTTATCACAGCCGCAATGTCCGTGGCCACGCCTTTTTGGTTGGGGATCTCGTCTTGAGAAAAATACAAACCACCAAAGATAGGCATAAAGTTCATTATCGCAGAAGTTACACGGCCAGGCGCCTACCGACTGAAGACTGAAGATGGTGCCCTCATCAGCAAGTCATGGAATATAGAACAGCTACGTCTTTTCTATACCTGAGTTTCATATTTTACCATCTGTACAGTTTTTCTCTAACTCACTACATCACTTGTCCCAACCGAGTAGTGAGTCGGGGGCTGCATGTATTATATGTGCTTCGTCAATAATATACGAGCCTATTTTGCTTAAGTTATGAAGTTTTGCAATGACTTAGTTATGTTTGCCCGAGTACAGCTTTCTGCGGTGAACAATTTTAGTAAGTTCCTATAGACCAACTCGGCGTAGACTACATAGTCGGGTAAATCTAATGATAACTAAGTCAAAACTCAGAGCTTGGTGGCATCGCACATATATTTACACATGTCCTTACAAAAACTTATATGCACCGACTGCATGATGGATTGTTCATACATACCAAGGTCTCGGGTGATCACCTCTGCAGTCGGCCTCGCCTGGGTTATCAGCTCCAGCGCCTCCTCAAGTGTCGTCTCCTCGGCAAATCCCTCTTCGATGGCTCCAATATCTGCCATGGGGTAGATGGACTTGGTCATCGCCAGGGTTTGGGCCACGCCGACGACAACACGCTCGTCCGAGTACCTCTTCAGGACACTCAGAGCTTTGTTAAGGTGCGCCTGCACCTGGGAGATCATGTTGGAGCTGGTTCCCACATAGTGAGGGTCCATTACGTCAAGGAGCCCTTTCACGGACTCGGCAAGGATCTCCCGTGACTCCTTGATGACTTTTATCTCCTCTGTAAAAGCTTGAAACTGGATTTGGGCATTGGCTCTAGCAGCTACCTAGGTTCATCGACAAGTAAACTTGTTAGGCAAAACTGCAGACAGAGTGCCTAGGGGATTGGTCAAGATCATTGTCAGAGCAGAGCCTTACTTTCGTTGTCAGCCTCCCATTTGGCTTTGGCCTTCTCTAGTTCAACCTTCTCTCTCTTGAGCTTGGCGTTGGCCTTCTCCAAGTCGGCCTTGTCCTTCTCGAGCTCAGCTTTGGCCTTCTCGGCCTCCTTCAGCTTGGATTCCCCCTCTGTTTGGGTCTTCGCCTTAGCTTCGAGGGCTGCACATCAGAATGGTCAAGAACCCGAGATTGCAGTTAGGACACAACTGGGCAGTCGGGAAATAACAAAGCTGGAAAAATTTGCATGGGAGTTAGTCAGGAAGAAAACTACGGAAGACTTACTTCCGATCTTCTTGGCCACAGCCCAGTTCTCATCCCTGAGCTGGTCAACGGCTCCCCTCAGCCAAGTCTCCCTCTCCTGGTTCAACCGCTCCAATTCGGCCTTCGAGGCCTGGAGCTGGCCCAATTGCTGGAGTTGTGGGGCAAGCTGGGTCAGGACCTCATTCATCTTTTCCGAGCGGTCGACAATCTTCTGCTAGGGGTAAAAGCAGAACAAAGCAGAGTCAAGCATCAGCATACTTATATAAGGAAGACTGACAAGAACTCAACAAGGCGAAAATCATACCTGGACCCCCCGAGACGTGGCGATCGCGGCGTGAAGCAACACTTCACGCTCCGCCTCCGCTGCCACTTCATCATGCTTGTAACTCTTCGTAGTTCCATCAGGGGCTACCCAGCGGAATGTCCTCAGCAATCTGCGGGGAGGAGCCTCGATCCGGGGGAGGTCCGGCCCTTCTGAAGATGACGACGACGATGGCGATAGCGACGGGGTCCTGACCCCCAACTCGGTGGCTGCTGGGGCCTCAGAGATAAGCTCAGGGGCTGGAGCGACAGCTTCAACATTAGCCCCTTGGTCGGCCAATGTCGGTGGCTCTGCAGTCGGGACTAATTCAGTTTCTGCAACTGAGACAGCCGCCGGCTCAGCAGATATGCTCGCCAGCAATGCTTCGGCTAGGGCCGGATCAACAACAGGAGCAGCCGATGTGGTCTCCTTGAGATCAATATTGGCTCATTTCCTGCACGGAGAGCTAAGTATCAACACACCACAATGCTGAACAGGACTTTCGGAATACTCAAAGTCACATACCTCTTGGAGAATTTGACCTTGCACCCAGGGGCATCTGATGTCGACAGTGGACTGCTGTCGGCTGTTGGGCTGGACGGCGTGGTAGTCAGCGGTGGTGTTTTTGTCCTAGTTGGCCCCTCTCCTGGTGTGGCCGGTTGGGACGCTCGGGTACTTGGCGGTGCCATCCTTGGGCTCGATGTTACTGAGCCCAGCGGTGCTTGACCCGACCTTGTACTCAGCGGTGCTCTTCTTGGGCTCGATGGTGCTGAGCCTGATTGCGCTGGTCCCGATCTAGGACTTGGCGACCTGGGAGCTGTGCTGGCGGTGTCTTTTATCTACAGACTCCCAGCTGCGGCACTCGGCCTGACAATCTTTTTCTTGCCTTGGTCTTCAACAGGCCTGTTCCCCACTCTCTTGGAGTCGGGCTAGGCAGCAGAAGGACTTAACGGCCTCTTGTTCTTTGGCTTCATGGCCGATAAAGTTCAGGAGTCATCATCGAACTCCTCACATGACTGCAAGTAGTTCAACAACACATGCTACACATTGCGGAGCAATCCTGGGCATATATCTACAAGCACTCATCATAGATGGATAACCAGTTCATATCAGTGAAAGTTACCTTTGGGCACGGCCTCTTCAGGCTGTAAGCCGCCATGGACCGTTCTGAGTCTTCGGTTTCAACCACCCCATTGGTGAAGAAATCCAGCAGGACGTCGGTCACCTTGTGCTTGTCCATCAGGTCGGGATACTCCCGGCTAGGATCGCCTCTGCCCTTATAGTCCTAGCCAAAGTGACACCTCAACTTCAACGGCCTGAAGCACTGAGTCAAGAAACGTCTAGCCACCCATGGACCAGTTAGCCCGGTGCCCCTCAGCTTGTCAATCTTTTCAATCAGTATATGAACTTGGCCCATTTCTTCGAAGTTGGGCACAGATGACCAGTTGGGCACAACCACCAGGGGCAAACCCATAAAAGGGGGGAGGCTTGGTTCAAGATCAGAACAGTAAAACCACTCCCTATGCCAGCCTTTGAGAGAAGTTTTCAAGGGGACTTGGATATAAATCCTCTTCATCTCACTCCTGTGTTGGATACCAGCCCCCCAATCACCTGGACCTTGCTCTTGGAGGGTTGGGGTTTGATGTGGAACAGATGTCTGAACAGATTCAAATGGGGTTCCACACCCAAGGAACACTTGCAAAGAGTCACAAAGATAGAAATTTGCAAGATTGAGTTGGGATTCAGATTCACCAACTCGAGTTCATAGAAGGAAAGAAGCTAGTGGAAGAACTCGGAAGATGGAAGAGAAAGACCCCAGTTGAAAAAAGAGGCGAAAACAACGGTCTCACCAGCCTGGGGCTCCGGAACCGATTCACCGTCAGCTGGACGCCAATTGATGACATCGCGGCTTTGCAATCTAAGCTGCTTTTCCAGAAGCTTCAGCTTAGCCGACCTGCAATCCGAAGTCAGCCAAACCTCATCCGATGCACCCAAGAAATCTGAAGCTCTCAGCATGGTTAAGGGTGAAAAGATTTGGGGGAAATGTTGCTAGGGGCTTGGAATGGATGAGGAGGAGCGGGGTCGCTCGAGTTTCAATGGGGAAGAGCAAGCAATGGTGAACCCTAGCAAAGCGGGAGGCGAAATTTCAGCGTGGAGGCTGGAAGATGAAACGATTGGTGGATTGGAGAAGATGAAGGAATCTTTTCTCTCTCCCTGCCTTTTATAGAGCCGGTTCCGATTCGTGGGCTTGGGCTTACAAAGTTGGTACTGGGCCACCAAGATATGAGTTTCTATAGTAGTAGCTCAATGTGGGTCGCTCACTGGCTGTGTTAAACTCATGGTGCTGGTGCTATCAACAGGAACCGATGAGGTAAATAGATATGCTTCATGAAGGCCTAATTGCCAAACACATGTGTTTGGGTATCTGTCTTATCCACCAGGTATTGAAGATATACCCTTATAAGGGTCACAAGCTGGTCTTCATTAAAAATGGAGATGCAGGTATCTCTCAAGTACACCTGACCACATAATGGATTAAGTTTCATAAAGTGGTACTCGGCCTACATGCTTGGCCAACGGTTGCCATGTGCAAATATTTTTCCAGCTAACACGACACTGAAGAGTCTAACTTCCGAGTGGGACGCTACTTGGGAAAGACTATAAACACCTTTCCCAGCTGACATGAAGCTGAAGAGTCTAATTTCTGAGTGACATACTACTCGGGAAAGACTATAAAATATTCCGGTTGACATGATACCGAAGTCTCATATACCAGTAGTATACTACTCGGGAAAGACTACAAGGTTAAAGATCTTTGACTTTATGTTTAATTGTTTTCACAATTAAGCACAAAGTCGGGGGCTACACGTAATAGGTGCACCTATTCGGTGCACACTATTCATACATCTACATGGAGCCCTTCATAACCTTGCTGCCAGCTGACATGAAGCAGGACTCGGGAGAAGAAGCACTCGGACAAAGAGTACTCGGGAGCAATGCACTCAGGCAAACATCACCGTAGAGGACGAGCACTCAGCATCAGCTGTGACTCAACTATGAAGGTCTCAGGGGCTGCTGTGGAGGCCATGGGCCCCGAGTACCTCATGACAAGCATTTGGGCCACTTGGAGAGAGGTTGGGCCTAACCTTGTAATTAGATATGATAGAACCCGGCAGACTTTGCCTCGTACGATCAGGAATATACAGTCCTAGTCAGGTAGGTTATATCTCTAAGAGGAAATCCCTTGGCTGTAATCTAGCTAGGACTCCTACCTTGTACCCCTGTCCCCCAGTATATAAGGCGAGGCAGGGGGCCCCTTGAGGGCATGAGCTCATAGAAGCAAACGTACATCCTCAAAGGAATACACCACAACTAGACGTAGGGTATTACCTCACATTGAGGGCCTGAACCAGTATAAACTCCCCGAGTTTTGATCCGACGAGTAGCCCTATAATCCTATTGCCGGTGCAAAACATCGACAAACATCTTTCGCCAACAAGGAGAAGGACAAGCTAGATTCGGGCCCGGCCAACGATTACCAAGATCCCCAGGCCGAGCTCAACCATATCTTCGGAGGGCCATCTACATACGAGTCCAAGAGGAAGCAAAAGCTAACAGCACGTGACGTCAACTTGGTATCTACAGCAGACGCGCCCCAATATCTGCACTGGTCATAAACGCCCATCATGTTTGATCGTGTAGACCATCTAGATCGGGTTTCACACCCGGGACGCTAACCACTCATCCTGGACCTAGTCATTAAAAATATCAAGTAGAAGAAGGTTCTCATAGACGGAGGCAGCACGCTCAATATCCTCTTCGCCAAGACCCTAGATGAGATGAAGATTCCTTGTTCAGAGCTGCGGATGAGTACGGCGCCCTTCCACGGGATAATTCCTGACCTGTCTTCAACACCCCTTGGGCAAATAACTTTGCCAGTCACCTTCGGCACGCGGGATATCTTCTGCACAGAAAATATTTGCTTCAAGGTTGCCAACTTTGAGACTGCGTACCACGCGATACTCGGACGTCCGGCTGTGGAGGCCATGGGCCCTGCGTACCTCACAACAAGCATATGGGCCACTCGGACAGAGGATGGGCCTAGCCTTGTAATTAGAGATATAATAGAGCTTGGCAGACTTTGGCTTGTACGAAAAGGAATATACACTCCTAGTCGGGTATATTATATCTCTAAGAGGAGATCCCTTGGCTGTAATCCTGCTAGGACTCCTACTTTGTACCCCTGTCCCCTAGTATATAAGGGGAGGCAGGGCGCCCCCTGAGGGCACGAGCTCATAGAGGCAAACATACATCCTCAAGGGAATACACCATAGCTGGACGCAGGGTATTACCTCACATCGACGGCCTAAACCAGTATAAACCTCCTGTGTTCCTTTGCAGTCCACCGAGTTTCGATCCGACGAGTAGCTCTATAATTATATTGCCAGTGTAAAATATCGACAGTTGGCGCGCCAGGTAGGGGCTTTGGTGAGATCAACCTTAAGCTCGATGGATTTGACATCTGGAGTCGACGACAGCGGATTCTCCCTTGGAGATACGATTACATTCGGAAGCCTCGACTTCGTCGCCGACCAGCTCGGAAACCTTACCTTGACTTAGTCAGACCAGATCCAATCGGCCAAGGAACCGGCCGACTCTGCGCCAGTCGGCCCACATGACGCTGCAGCAACTTTCGTCGATATGCTGCGGCCATCTTCTACTTCGCCAGGCCTCGGGACAACTCTCTCCTTCGGCGTTTGGCTCGGACTCAGCCTTGAGCCAGCCCAAGTTGGACTAGGAAGGGGAGAGATCGTCAATGTCTCATGCAGGCTCAGCGACGCCATGGACATCTACAATCTACATCCCACACGGTAGACCCGATCTTCTACACTTCAGTTTGGACATGGCCCAGAGCCATTCCAGATTGGATCTAGGAAGGTCAGAGTCGTCATCACCCCGATGAACTACTCAGAGTCCGACTCCAAGTCGGACACCAGTTCGAACACCAGTTCGGAGACCAGTCTGGCAATCTTCCTTCTGCCCCGTGAAATCTTCATGGTGTCAAAAGGTTCTAAACCCACACAAGAAGCATGCCGACTACGTGAGCAGGAAGAGGAGGAGGCCTGCCGACCGCGACAACAATAGAAGGCTGAACGCGAGGCTTGCAACGACAAGCTACGCAGGGCTGCGTGAACCGCTCAGCAACAAATCCTCCAAACTAGAGTCGGCAACCACGATGTTTTTGCTACACAGTGGCCGCTGCAACTCTGCTGGACACACTCCAGTTTGGGCCTGATCATCCAGCCACCCCGATTATAGCAAGGAGAAAAAGCCATGATCACTGCTGTTGCATGCCAGCAGCACCATCAGTCGGGCGATACCCTCATACCGACCAACAGGTCGGCATCTCCAATATCAATCTCATCCGCCTCAACGCGACGCCGAGCGGCCGGCTCCAGTCAGCCACACACGGAGTCACGTCAGACATCACTCGGCAACCCCAACAAAAAGCGGTGGTGTCAAAACAACCGTCAGGACAACCAGAATCTCCGAGGCTGACTATGGTGTGACCTTTGGCAGGACATCAACGCTCGGCACCGCGAACGAGAGGAAGACAAGCAACGCCGATAGATGAAAACGAGCGCTTCGGCCTCCATCACGAGTGGTTTCACCGCCGTTGTCAGAGCCGGAGTCCTCATGCAGATGAAGACGTATCGGCCTTCACCCGGGAGCTACAACAGGTCGACTGGCCATCGGGTTTCCAGCCTACGGGAATCAAAAAATACGATGGCAAGACCAATCCCGAGTCCTGGCTCACCATATACACCCTGGTGATCCGAGCAGCCGGAGGAGATCACAAAGCCATGGCTAACTACCCCCCAGTCGCTCTAGCCGATTCGGCGAGGACTTAGCTGTTCGGTATTTGGGAGTGGGGATGCCATCCTTGCGTTTGGGCTTTTGAGCCCCCGAGCATGTCACTTGTTGTTTTGATAATCTTCAGTTGTAGGAGGTCGAGGACGTTTGTGACTGACTGCCACAATGAAGTCGTCCGGCTTGCGTTTGCGGTTCCCAGCCTTAGTCAGGGCCGCGTCCTCGGTGTCCTTCCGCTTCTTCTATCAGGGTGTCTTCTTGTCATCGAGGGCCTCAGCAATAGCGTCAGCCAAGTCGGCGTACCTGTTCGCCATGTCGAATAGAGCCTTGACAGAATTGGGAGGCTTTCGAGTGAATTTAGCGATGAACAAGGTGTCTTTGACTCCTTTTCGAAAGGCGGCGATGACGACCTCGTCTGATGGCAACGGGGTGCCCGATCTTCCGTTAGGTAAGGATAACTCTTGATTTGGTGGAGAATTGACACTCACGATCCGGCTTCTGATCACCAAGACCCGAACCCTACAATCGCAGCACCACGTCTCCTCTTGTTATCAACTATGCGCTGCCCGGTTGACCTCACCACGAAGGTTAATCCCTGCATGCGAATTAAAGAACACAAGCAAGAACAAGGCAGATTGCAACTCAACTTGCAGATGAATGATTATATTCTCGAAGTTGGGGTCTCACAAGCCGACAAACGGCGAAACTGTTCACAGACAGATTAATCTAAGCAAACCCACTCTAAACGGTGGCGGCTACTGAATATATATGAGTTAGGACGTCCTAGGGTGAGGGTTTGCCCTGTGAGGGGCGCACTCCTCATGGGTTTAGCCCACAACACAAATACAAAGCCCAAAGAACCAAATTGACTTGGACAGGAAAAATGATACAACTTGTTTTGACAATTCTGGACAGCATAGGAGGAAATTTGGCATAAAACCAAAACCATCTGAAAGTAGACTCATAAGCTTTCCAACAAGTACTTGTAGGCTCTGTAACTCCTTCTGGATCAAAAGTTATGGCTGTTTGAAGTTGACAGTCTCCCAGGCCGAAACTGAACCGGTCTCGGAAATAGGAGTTTACTTGCACTTGTTGTCTCCACTTTAATATTTGGTTTCTTGAGCTATTGTCTATGGTCTTCTCCTAAGTTCCTAATAACAATAAAATCATCATAAGAATTAAATAGTATGCCATTCATAGAAATATTTCCATGTAAGCTTAGGAACGCATTCAACTGGCGATTAAGTTGACGGGCACATGCGCGAGTAATTGGTCCTTGGATCTGTGGCGCATCTTGTTCAACATGAGAAGGTTGTAAGTCTGTATCTAAAGAAATGATGTCCTCATCATCCTCCCCCTCTTGATTTGGAGTCATCCTCTACTCAAGGTCATCTTCTTCACTCAAGTAAGGCTTCAAATCAGCAACATTGAAAACATCACTCACACCATAATCTGCAGGCAAATCAATCTTGTATGCATTATCATTTATCTTCGCAAGAACTTTAAAAGGACTGGCAGCTCGAGACATTAATTTTGACTTGTACAAAGTAGGAAACCTATCCTTTCTTAATTGTAACCAAACAAGATCAGCGGGTTCAAAAATAAGCTCCTTTCTACCTTAACTACCAGCAAGTTTATACTTTGCATTCATACGCTCAATATTATTCTTAGTGGTCTCTTGTAACTTAAGCACAAATTCAGCCCGTGTCTTAGCATCAAAATTCACTTTTTCTAAAATTGGTAAAGGCAATATAAATCAAGTGGAGCACGAGGGTTAAAGCCATATACCCACTAGAATGGGCTCATCTTTGTGGTGGAGTGCAACGAACGGTTGTAGGTGAACTCCACATGTGGAAGACATTCTTCCCACACTTTCAAATTATTCTTCAGAACAGCCCGCAACATCGTTGACAAGGTATGATTCACCACCTCCGTTTGTCCATCGG
Organism: Oryza meyeriana var. granulata; assembly: GCA_003991445.1. Lineage (NCBI taxonomy): Eukaryota > Viridiplantae > Streptophyta > Magnoliopsida > Poales > Poaceae > Oryza > Oryza meyeriana. The sequence goes on from RYFJ01001575.1 coordinate 29,923, forward strand.
TTTGGGGGTGGCAAGTTGTAGAAAATAGTAACTTCATCCCCAATTTCCTCCACAACGTCATCCAAATATGACTCAAGAACTTAGTATCTCGATTTGAAACAATTGTATTGGGCACACCATGTAGACGAATGACATCCCTGAAAAACAAATCAGCAACTTTTGTAGCATCGTCGCTCTTATGAGAAGGAATAAAATGTGCCATTTTGGAAAATCGATCAACAGCAACAAATACAGTATCCCTCCCCCTCTTTGTCCTAGGCAATCCTAAAACAAAATCTATAGAAATGTCTTCCCAAGGAGCACTAGGGATAGGGAGAGACATATAAAGACCATGTGGATTAAGACGGGACTTAGCTTTGTTACAAGTGTTGCATCGTGCAACGTATCGTTCAAAGAAGTGAGTGGCCAGCACATGGATTAAGATGATTGGCTACATTGAGAGTCTGGAAAAGCTTGGTTTTCCCCTTAGCCAAGAGTTGGCTACTGATGTGATTCTCCAGTCGCTCCCTCCGAGTTTTGAGCCATTCATATTGAACTATCACATGAACAACATGGACAAGACCTTGGCTGAGTTTCATGGGATGCTTAAAACTGCCGAGGAAACCATTAAGAAAAGCACCAGTCATGTGATGATGATGCAGAAAGGCAAGGGCAAGCCCAATGTCAAGAAATGCGCGGTCAAGAGAAAGTTAACTCCCGATGAGATCGCGAGCAGATCCAAGGCCAAGCAAGACAAGAAGGGCGCTGCTCCTGACGCAGTTTGCTTTTACTGCAAGGAATCAGGACATTGGAAGAGGAACTGCCCAAAGTACTTGGAGGATCTCAAGAAGAAGGGAAGTGCGACTTCCACTTCAGGTATAAATGTTATAGAGATCAATCTTGCTACTTCATCTACTGATTTTTGGGTATTTGATACCAGATCAGTTGCTCACATATGCAAATCGTTGCAGGGGCTAACAAGAAGTAGAAGTTTGAGAAGGAGCAAAGTGGATCTTCACGTTGGCAATGGAGCAAGAGTTGCTGCGGTGGCTGTTGGCGCCATGCCATTGTCTTTACCTTCAGGATTAGTTTTGGAATTGAATAATTGTTATTGTGTTCCATCTCTTCTAAGAACGTTATTTCTACTTCATATTTGCAAGCAGAAGGTTATGACTTTAGATCTATGGACAATGGTTGTTCTCTTTATTTCAAAGATATGTTCTATTGTCATACTCCTATTGTGAATGGGTTATACGTTCTAAATCTTGAAGGGGCACTGGTCTATAACATTAATACAAAGAGGTAGCGTCCTAATGATTTGAATCTCACGTTTATTTGGCATTGTCGCTTGGGTCACATAAATGAGAAATGCATGAAGAGGTTCCATAGAGATGGTCTTCTACACTCATTTGATTTTGAATCATTTGAGACATGTGAATCTTGTTTACTTGGCAAGATGACAAGGGCACCTTTCAACGGTCAAGGTGAAAGGGCAAGTGACTTATTGGCACTCATACATACTGATGTATGTGGACCAATGAGCCCAATAGCCAGAGGTGGTTTTCAGTACGTCATAACTTTTACTGATGACTTCAGTAGATATGGATATGTGTACCTAATGAAACATAAGTCTGAATCCTTTGAAAAGTTCAAGGAATTCCAAAATGAAGTACAAAATCATTTAGGCAAAACAATCAAGTTTCTACGATCTGATCGTGGAGGCGAGTATTTGAGCCATGAATTTGGCAATCATCTGAAAGATTGTGGAATTGTTCCACAGTTGACTCCACCAGAAACACCTCAGTGCAATGGGGTATCTAAACGGAGAAATCGCACCTTATTAGATATGGTGTGATCCATGATGAGCCAAAATGATCTTCCATTGTCCTTTTGGGGATACGCTCTTGAAACAGCCACGTTCACAATAAACAGAGTTCCATCAAAGTCAGTAGAAAAGACACCATATGAGATGTGGATAGGACAACGTCCTAGCTTGTCTTTCCTTAAGATTTGGGGATGTGAGGCTTATGTAAAACGTTTGCAATCTGATAAGCTCACTCCTAAGTCTGACAAATGCTTCTTTGTTGGGTATCCTAAGGAAACAAAAGGATATTACTTCTATAATCAACATGAAGGCAAAGTGTTTGTTGCCCGACATGGTGTCTTCTTAGAGAAAGAGTTTCTCTCAAGAAGGGATAGTGGGAGAACGATGCAACTCGAAGAAATTCGAGAAACACCTGAAAATGTTTCAGCTCCTATAGAACCATAGCAGGATGAACAAAGTGTTGAAGGACCTGTTGTAGACACACCGGCACCACGTAGGTCAGAGAGGTCACGTCGTGCACCTGAGAGGTACATGTTCTTGACTACTCGACAAAGGGACATATTGTTGGTAGACAACGATGAGCCTAAGACCTATGAAGAAGCGATGGTGGGACCAGACTCTCAGAAATGGCTTGAAGCCATGAGATCCGAAATTGAATCCATGCATAGTAATCAAGTTTGGAACTTGGTTGATCCACCTGATGGTGTTAAAACCATTGAGTGCAAATAGGTTTTCAAGAAAAAGATAGACATGGATGGAAATGTTCACATTTATAAGGCACGATTGGTGGCCAAAGGTTTCAAACAAATTCAAGGTGTTGATTATGATGAAACTTTTTCACCCGTCGCAATGCTAAAGTCTATTCAGATCATTCTAGCGATTGCTGCATATTTCGACTATGAAATATGGCAAATGGATGTCAAAACAGCTTTCCTTAATGGAAATCTGGGTGAGGATGTGTACATGACACAGCCCATGGGTTTTGTCGATCCACAATCAGCTGGAAAGATATGCAAACTGCAAAGATCCATTTCTGGATTAAAGCAGGCATCTCGGAGTTGGAATATTCGTTTTGATGAAGTGATCAAAGGGTTTGGTTTCATCAAGAACGAAGAAGAGCCTTGTGTTTATAAAAAGGTTAGTGGAAGCGCACTTGTATTTCTGATCTTATATGTGGATGACATATTATTGATTAGAAATGACATTCCTATGCTCAAATCTGTTAAGTCTTCATTGAAAAATAGTTTCTCTATGAAAGACTTAGGAGAGGCGGCATATATTTTGGGCATCAAGATCTATAGAGATAGATGAAGAAGGCTAATTGGATTATGTCAAGATACATACATTGACAAGGTGTTGAAAAGGTTCAACATGCAGGACTCTAAGAAAGGTTTCCTACCTATGTCACATGGTATAAATCTTAGCAAGAGTCAGTGTCCTAGTACACCTGATGAGCGGGATAAGATGAATGCGATCCCATATGCTTCGGCCATTGGGTCCATTATGTATGCCATGCTTTGTACACGTCCAGATGTCTCGTATGCTTTAAGTGCTACGAGTAGACACCAATCAGATCTAGGTGAAGGTCACTGGATTGATGTAAAGAACATCTTGAAGTACTTGAGAAGAACTAAAGATGTGTTCCTTGTCTATGGAGGTGAAGAAGAGCTCATTGTAAATGGTTACACTGATGCTAGCTTCCAAACTGACAAAGACAATTTCAGATCGCAATTTGAATTTGCGTTCTGCCTAAATGGCGGTGCGGTGAGCTAGAAGAGTTCCAAGCAGGAGACGGTTGCTGATTCTACAACGGAAGCCGAGTACATTGCAGCTTCTGAAGCTACTAAAGAAGCTGTTTGGATCAAGAAATTTGTTTTCGAGCTTGGTGTGATGACTAGTGCCTTCAATCCAATGGACCTCTACTGTGATAATAGTGGGGCCATTGCGCAAGCCAAGGAGCCTAGATCTCACCAGAAGTCCAAGCACATTTTACGACGTTTTCATCTCATCCGCAAGATAGTGGAGAGAGGCGATGTAAAGATATGCAAAGTACAAACGGATTTGAACATTGCAGATCCGTTGACAAAGCCGCTTCCCCAGCCAAAGCATGAGGCTCACACTAGGGCAATGGGTATTAGATACCTACATGGTTGACTCTAGTGCAAGTGGGAGACTATTAGTGATATGCCCTAGAGGCAACATGGAGATGTTATATATCACATGCTATGTTTATAATGTATTGATTTGTTCCTTGAAATAGACATTATCATTATTGATCAATGAGTACGTGACTTATTCATGAGACTCTTAATGTCAAATGTTGCTATTTCTAAATGATCCCTGATCATATATCATATGAGGAACAAATATGATTCAAACATCATCATATGTATTGATTGATGATCATGTCTCATGGATCATGGTATGGAGATACCAAATCAATAATATGGACATATGTTAGTGAACATATGTTGGATAGACCCACCATGAGATACTGCAGAGATTTCATGTGTTATCAGTTAGTCTCAAGTAGTGTTTATGTAGAGTCCTTAGACTTGAGATCATCATGGTTCTCAACATACGTAGTAGCTTATTTTGGGACTACTAAACACTACTCCGTAACTGGGTAGTCATAAAAGTAGTCTTCTGGTTTGCTATGAAACATGTAGTGGGATGTGAATGATCAAGATAGAATTTTCCCCTCCTTACGGGAGAGATATCTCTGGGCCCCTCGATGTAATGGATTATGGAAGTGCATGGCCATGCTAGGGTGATTGAGGTGTTAATCACAGGTTTGTAATCCATCACAGGATCGAGAGAGTGATTGAGCTATTAAGAGGATGACACAAGTCTCGCCTTGAGCTCAATCGATATCTTGAGGCAAAGGGATTTGTACATGAGGACATTACAGGTTCAGCCGATATGATCTTTACGTATATTTTGGGGCTAATATGCCTTGCTAGAGGCCGCTATTAACAGGGTGACCAGAAAGGCGTTTCCGGGTCGCGACAAAATATACATGAACCTATAGGGTCGCATGCTTAATGGGTTGGAACACTTATTCGAATGTGATTCGAATATGGGCTCGATTCGGATAGAGATCCGAGTAGACTCTTATTGGGTCTCGGTCCACGAGTCCCAAGTGAGGAGGTCAATATATAGGGAGGCGAGGGGCCAAGGAGATACACGTTTTCAGTTGACCTCGAGCCAAACCCTAGCCGCCACCTCCCGAGCCAAACCCTAGCCACTCACGAGTGCTAGTACACTCGCAATCGGCGTTCCAGCCCTGGACGTGTGGATACCGGTGGAGGCACTGCTCGTTACAGCATTGATCGGCATCGACGCTGATTAGATCTACTCGTGGTGTGGTTGATCGTAGTCTGTTCGCGGAGATCGACTACTTCCACTACTACCTCGACGCGCGCGTCGTCGTACCAGCTTCTCCAACCCTTCTTCTCCTGCACTACGCGTCTAGTGGTAACGATTCATGATCCCTCTCTCGCATGATGTCCTGGTGTGCGCGGTAGAAAAGTTTTGTTTTCTGCAATCGTAGCCTACGCGTACTCCTTCAGTTGCAACCGAAGGTTCAACAATGCAATGTACTGAAAAGAAAAATTGTGAGGCTAAGACTAGTTCGGACAAATTGATCACTGCTAATGAGGGTTTCGGGTTGAGGGTTTAGTGTTTTCGCTCTATCTTCTCGTTACCTTTCCAACGGATCAAGAATTGCCTCAATCGGAGGTCGTATGCAAAAAGTTACACTTCTTTTTTCCTTTTATTCTCACTTTTTTCTTTTTTTTCTTTTTTTTTTACAAACACAATGCTTTCCTGGTTGAATACGAAATCTCCTTGGCCGAAATCGTGTCCTACTCCGAGAGCACTAGGGCAAAGCCTCCCTAGAAACCGAGCCCTCTTGTAGTTCTTCCCTTGACGCGACAATTCGAGTCCAACCCCTACGGAGAGACCAAAACGTGAGCAGAACTCGAAACTCTAGAGGAATTAGACACTAAGACTAGCAAAGGACACGACAATGCAACCGAATGTTCAACAATGCAGTGTACTAAAAAGAAAAATTGCAAGGCTAAGACTGGTTCGGACACATTGATCTACTACTAATTAGTGTTTTGGGTTTAGGGTTTTCGCTCTATCTTCTCGTTTCCTTTCCAACGGATCAAAAATCGCCTCAATCGAATGTCGTATGCAAAAGTTACACTTTTTTCCTTTTTTCTCTTTTTTTCCTTTTTTTACACACACCACGCTTTTCGGGTTGAATACGAAGCCTCCTTGGCCAAAATCTCTGTCCTACTCCGAGACCACTAGGGCAAAGCCTACCTAGAAACCAAGCCCTCTTTCTGTTCTTCCCTCGATGTGGCAGTTTGAGTCCAACCGCTACGGTGAGACCAAAACGTGAGTAGAACTCAAAGCTCTAGCAGAACTATACACTAAGACCAGCAAAGGACACGACGATGCAACTAAAAGTTCAACAATACAATATACTGAAAAGAAAAATTGTGAGGCTAAGATTGGTTCGGACAGATTGATCTACTGCTAATTAGGGTTTAGGGTTTAGGGTTTTCATTCTATCTTCTCGTTTCCTTTCCAACGGATCAAGAATCGCTTCAATCGGAGGCCGTATGCAAAAGTTACACATTTTTTCCTTTTTTCCCTCTTTTTTTCTTTTTTTCCTTTTTTTTACACACACGACGCTTTCCTGGTTGGACACGAAATCTCCATGGCCAAAATCGTCTCCTACTCTGAGACCACTAGGGCAAAGCCTCCCAAGAAACCAAGCCCTCTTCTTGTTCTTCCCTCGACGTGGCAGCTCGAGTCCATCCACTACAGTGAGACCAAAACGTGAGCAGAACTCGAAAGTCTAGTGGAACAAGACACTAAGACCTGCAAAGGACACGACGACGCAACGGAAAGTTTTACAATGCAATGTACTGAAAAGAAAAATTGCAAGGCTAACACTGGTTCGGACAGATTGATCTATTGCTAATTAGGGTTTAGGGTTTAGGGTTTTTGCTCTATCTTCTCGTTTCCTTTCCAACGGATCAAGAATAACTCAATCAAAGGTCATATACAAAAGTTACTCATTTTTTTTCCTTTTTTCTCTGTTTTTTTCCCTTATTTTCCTTTTTTTACACACACGGCGCTTTCCTGGTTTAATGCGAAACCTCCTTGGCCGAAATCATGTCCTACTCCGAGACCACTAGGGCAAATCCTCCCTAGAAACCGAGCCCTCTTCCTATTCTTCCCTCGACTGGCAGTTCGAGTCCAACCACTATGGTGAGACCAAAACGTGGGCAGAACTCAAAACTCTAGAGGAACTAGACACTAAGACCAGCAAGGGACATGACGATGTAACTGAAAGTTCAACAATGCAATGTACTGAAAAGAAAAATTGCGTGGCTAAGATTGGTTTGGACAGATTGATTTACTACTAATTAGGGTTTAGGGTTTAGGGTTTTCACTCTATCTTCTCGTTTCTGTTCCAACGGATCAAGAATCACCTCAATCGAAGGTTGGATGCAAAAGTTACACTTTTTCTTCCTTTTTTCTCTCTTTTTTTCTTTTTTTACACACACGACGCTTTCCTGGTTGAATACGAAACCTCCTTGGCCAAAATCATGTCCTACTCCGAGACCACTAGGGCAAAGCCTCCCTAGAAACCGAGCCCTCTTCCTATTCTTCCCTCGACATGGTAGTTCGAGGCCAACTGCTACAGTGAGACCAAAACCTAAGCAGAACTCGAAACTCTAGAGGAACTAGACAGTAAGACCACCAAAGGACACGACGATGCAACCAAAAGTTCAACAATGCAATGAACTGAAAAGAAAAATTGCAAGGCTAAGACTGGTTCGGACAGATAGATCTACTGCTAATTAGGGTTTAGGGTTTAGGGTTTACGGTTTAGGGTTTTCGCTGTATCTTCTCGTTTCCTTTCCAACGGATCAAGAATCGCCTCAATTGGATGTCGTATGCAAAAATTACACTTTTTCCTTTTTTCTCTTTTTTTTATTTTCATTTTCTTTCCTTTTTTTTACACACATGACGCTTTCCTGGTGGAATACGAAACCTCCTTGGTCGAAATTGTGTCCTACTCCGAGACCACCTGGGCAAAGCCTCCCTAGAAACCGAGCCCTTTTCCTGTTCTTCCCACGATGTGGCAGTTCAAGTCCAACCGCTACGGTGAGACCAAAACTTGAACAGAACTCGAAACTCTAGAGGAACTAGACACTAAGACCAGCAAAGGACACGACGATGCAACTGAAAGTTCAACAATGCAATGTACTGAAATGAAAAATTGCGAGGCTAAGACAGGTTCGGACAGATTGATCTACTGCAAATTAGGGTTGAGGGTTTAGGGTTTTCGCTCTATCTTCTTGTTTCCTTTCCAACGGATCAAGAATTGCCTCAACCGGAGGTCGTATGCAAAAGTTACACTTTTTTCCATTTTTTCTCTCCTTTTTTCTCTTTTTTTCGTTTTTTTACACACACGACGCTTTCCTGGTTGAATACGTAACCTCCTTGGCTGAAATCATGTCCTACACTGAGACCACTAGGGCAAGTCCTCCCCAGAAACCGAGACCTCTTCCTGTTCTTCCCTTGACATGGCAGTTCGAGTCCAACCGCTACGGTGAGACCAAAACGTGAGCAGAACTCGAAACTCTAGAGTAACTAGACACTAAGACCAGCAAAGGACACGACGATGCAACGGAAAGTTCAACAATGCAATGCATTGAAAAGAAAAATTGCGAGGCTAAGCCTAGTTTGGACACATTGATCTACTGCTAATTAGCGTTTAGGGTTTAGGGTTTAGGGTTTTTGATCTATCTTCCCGTTTCCTTTCCGGCAGATCAAGAATCGCCTCAATCGGAGGTCGTATGCAAAAGTTACACTTTTTCCTTTTTCTCTCTTTTTTCTCTCTTTTCTTTTCCTTTTTTTTACACACACGATGCATTCTTGGTTGAATACGAAACCTCCTTGGCCGAAATCGTGTCCTACTCCGAGACCACTAGGGCAAATCCTCCCTAGAAACCGAGCCCTCTTCCTGTTCTTCCCTCGACGTGGCAATTCGAGTCCAACCGCTACGATGAGAGCAAAACATGAGCAGAACTCGAAACTCAAGAGGAACTAGACACTAAGACCAACAAAGGACAAGACGATGCAACCGAAGTTCAACAATGCAATGTACTGAAAAGAAAAATTGCAAGTCTAAGACTAGTTCGGACTGATTGTTCTACTGCTAATTAGGGTTTAGGGTTTAGGGTTTTTGCTCTATCTTCTCGTTTCCTTTCCAACGGATCAAGAATCGCCTCAATCGGAGGTCGTATGCAAAAGTTACACTTTTTTCCTTTTTCTCTCTCTTTTTTCTCTTTTTTTCCTTTTTTTAGCACACAACACTTTCCTGGTTGAATATGAAACCTTCTTGGCCGAAATCATGTCCTACTCCAAGACCACTAGGGCAATGTCTCTCTAGAACCGAGCTCTCTTCCTATTCTTCCCTCGACGTAGCAATTCGAGTCCAACCGCTACGGTGAGACCAAAACATGAGCAGAACTTGAAACTCTAGAGGAACTAGACACTAAGACCAGCAAAGGACACGACGATGCAACCGAAAGTTCAACATTGCAATGTACTGAAAAGAAAAATTGCGAGGCTAAGACTAGTTTGGACAGATTGTGTGGAGGCCATGGGCCCCAGGTACCTCATTATAAGCATATGGGCCACTCGGACAGAGGATGGACCTAGCCTTGTAATTAGAGATATTGTAGAGCTCGGCAGATTTAGCCTTGTACGATAAGGAATATATAATCCTAGTCGGGCAAGTTATATCTCTAAGAGGAGATCCCTTGGCTGTAGTCCGGCTGGGACTCCGACTTTGTAACCATGTCCCCCAGTATATAAGGGGAGGCAGGGCACCCCCTGTGGGCAAGACAAATGAGTTCATCAGAACCACCACCATACATCCTCAAAGGAATACACCACAACTGGACGTAGGGTATTACTTCACATCGAGGGCCTGAACCAGTATAAACTTCCCGTGTTCCTTTGCAGTCCACCGAGATTCATTCCGATGAGTAGCCCTATATTCATATTGCTGGTCTGAAACATCGACAGTTGGTGCACCAGGTAGGGGCTTCAGCGAGATCAACTACAACAAGCTCGATGCATTCAACAACTGGAGTCGACGGCACCAATTTCTCCCCCGAAGTCATGATCACATTCGGGAGCCTTGACTTCATCGCCGACCAGCTCAGCAACCTCACCTTGGCCGACTCAAACCAGATCTGATCGGCCGAGGAACTAGCCGACTCTGCACTAGTCGGGCCACACGACGCTGCAGCAGCCCTCGTCAATTTACTGCGGTAATCTTCTACTCTCCCGGGTCTCGGGACAACTCTCTCCTTCGGCGTTCGACTCGGACTCGGCCTTGAGCCGGCCCGGGTCGGGCTAGGAAGGGAAGAGATCGTCAATCTCCCATGCAGACTCGGCGATGCCGCGGACATCTACAATCTACATCCCATGTGGCAGACCCGATCCTCTACGGTTCAGTTTGAACACAGCTCAAAGCCGTTCCAGATTGGATCTAGGGAGGTCGGAGTCATCATCACCCCGATGAACTACTTAGATTCTAACTCCAAGTCAGACAACTGTTTGAACACCAGTCTGGCAAGCTTCCTTCTGCCCTGAGAAATCTTCATGGCTTCAACCCCTCCACAGGAGGTGTGCCAAGTACAGGAGCAGCAAGAAGAGGAGGCACATCGACTGTGGCAACAGGAGGAGGCCGAACGCGAGCCTCACAACGACGAGGTATGCAGGGCTGGGCGAACCGCTCAGCAACAAATCCTCCAACTAGAGTCGGCGACCATGATGTCTTCGTCACGCCACAACAGAACGTCATGGCCACTGCAACCCAGCTGGACACACTCCAGCTCGGGCCTGATCATTAGGCCACCCCGACTATAGCAAGAATCAAGGCCATGATTGTGGAGGCCATGGGCCCTGGGTACCTCATCACAAGCATATGGGCCACTCAGATAGAGGATGGGTCGAGACTTGTAATTAGAGATATAGTAGCACCCGGCAGACTTTGCCTTGTATGATAAGAAATATACTGTCCTAGTCAGGTAAATTATATCTCTAAGAGAAAATCCCTTGGCCGTATCCGGCTAGGATTCCTACCTTGTACCCTTGTCCCCAGTATATAAGGGGAGGCAGGGCACCCCCTGAGGGCGGAAGAGATAAATCAACACAAATCCTCAAAGGAATACCACCACAACTGGACGTAGGGTATTACCTCACATCGAGGGCCTGAACCAGTATAAAATCTCCCTGTGTTCCTTTGCAATCCACTGAGTTTCCGTCCGCCGAGTAGCCCCACATTCATATTGCTGGTGTAAAACATCGACAGTTGGCGCGCCAGGTAGGGGCCCCGGCGAGATCAACATCTACAAGCTCGATGGATCCAACAACAGGAGTCGACGGCGACAAATTCTCCCCGGGAGACACAATTTCATTTAGAAGCCTTGACTTCGTCGCCGACATGTTCGGCATCCTCGCCTTGGCCGACGCAGATCCAATTCAACCGGCCGAGGAACCAGCTGACTCCACACCAGTCGGCCCACAAGACGCCGCAGTCACCATCATCGATCTACAGTGGCAATCTTCCACTTCGCCGAGCCTTGGGACAACTTTCTCCTTTGGCGTCTGACTCGCACTAGGTCTCGAGCCAGCCTAGGTCAGGCTAGGAAGGGGAGAGATCGTCAATCTCCCGCACGGGCTTAGCAACGCCACGGATCTACACCTTACGCGGCAGACCCGATCCCCCACGGTTCAGTTTGGACATGGCCCAGAGCCGTTCTAGATTGGATCTAGGAAGGTCGGAGTCATCCTTACTCCGATCAACTACTCGGATTCCGACTCCAAGTCAGACAGCGGTTCGAACACCAGTCTAGAGAGTTTCCTTCTACCCCACGAGGTCTTCATGGCTTCAACTCCTCCACTAGAGGTATGCCGACTACAAGAGGAGCAACAAGAGGAGGCATGCCGACTACGGCAACAGGAGGAAGCCGACCGCGAGGCTCGCAACGACGAGCTACGCAAGGCTGGGCAAACCGCTCAGCAACAGATCCTCCAGACTAAAGTCGGCGACCACGATGTCTTCGTCACGCCACAACAAAACGTCATGGCCGCTACAACCCTGCTGGACACACTCCAGCTTGGGCCTGATCACCAGGCCACCCTGACTATCACCAAGATCAAGGTGATGATTATAGCTATCGCCTGTTAGCAGCACCAGCAGTCGGGTGACACACTTGTATCGACCAACCGGTCAGGTTCTCCGGCAGCAGGCTCATCTACATCAGCACGACGCCAGGTGGTCGGCTCAAGTCAGCCACACGAGGAGTCGCAGCAAACATCACTCGGCAACACCAACAATAACAATCAGCGACATCACCAGAATGATCGCCGGTTCAACCAAGACCTCCGAGTTCATCTACAATGCGATCTTCGACAAGACATTAATGCCCGGCGCCATCAACGTGAAGAGGACAAACGCCACCGACTGGAGGACGAGCATGAGCGTTTCAGTCTTCACCATGAGCGGTTTAACCGCCACGGTTGGAGACGGAGCCCTCACGAAGATGAAGGCGTTCCAGCTTTCACCCACGAGCTACAGGACGTTGACTGGCCGTCGGGCTTCAAGCCTATGGGGATCGAGAAATACGACGGCAAAACCAACCCCAAGTCCTGGCTCACCGTATACACCCTAGCAATTCGAGCTGCCAGACGTGACCACAAAGCCATGGCTAAGGGCGGTCGACTCAGCGAGGACATGGCTAACAGGGCTCCCGAGGCAGTCGATCGGTTCTTGGGGAGAACTCATGGAGTGGTTCATCACCAACTTTCAGGTGACCTACGAGAGGCCATCTTCCGAGCACGATCTATATCAGCTGCACCAGAAGAAGAACGAGTCTCTACATGAATTCATCAAGAGGTTCTCCGAGAAGCGCAACTCCATTCCAATGATCAAGGGCGAGGTCGTCATCGCCGCCTTCCGCAAGGGAGTAAAGGACGCCCCGTTCATCACGAAATTCACTCGGAAGCCTCTAGCCACTGTTAGGGCTCTCTTCGATATGGCAAACAAATACGCTGACTCAGCCAAGGCGGTCGTAGAGGCCCTTGACAAAAAGAAGGAGTCCCGGCAGAAGGACCAGAAGGCAAAAGCCGACAACGAGCCATCGCAAAACAAGACCGATAGCCACAAGCGGAAGTCGGACAATGAGGTGGCCAATATGGAGCGAGCTCGGTCGCGGCCCCCATGGAACAATGACTACCAGAAGGTCATGAACGGGCCATGCCCCTTCCACCCCAAAGGCAAGCACGCGGCCAAAGACTGCTTGATGCTCAAGAAGTTTGCTTCCGAGTAGGCTTCATCATCTAGCGCCGACAAGGACAAAGATAATCCAGATCAAGACTTGGCCGACGATTTTCAAGATCCCCAGGCCGAACTCAACACATCTTCGGAGGGCCGTCTGCGTATGAGTCCAAGCGGAAGCAAAAGCTAACAGAACGCGACGTCAAATTGGTCTCTACAGCAGACGCCCCCAATATTTGCGCTGGTCAGAGATGTCTATCACGTTCACCCATGTAGATCATCCAGATCGGGTTTCACACCCAAGACGCTACCCACTCGTCCTGGACCCGGTCGTCAAGAATATCAAGTTGAAGAAGGTTCTCATAGACGGAGGCAGCACACTCAATATCCTCTTCACCAAGACCCTGGACGAGATGAAGATTCCTCGTTCAGATTTGTGGCCAAGTACGGCACCCTTCCATGGGATAATTCCCGGCCTAACTTCAACACCACTCGGGCAGATAACCTTGCCAGTCACCTTCGGCACGCAGGATAACTTCCACACAGAAAACATCTACTTCGAGGTCGCCGACTTCGAGACTGCGTACCACGCGATACTCGGATGGCCGGCACTTGCCAAATTCATGGTGATACCACACTATACCTACATGGTGCTCAAGATGCCTGGGCCAGCAGGAGTCCTCTCCCTTCGCTGCGACGTCAAACAAGCCTTCACCTACGACAAGGAGAGCAGCGAGTTGGCTCAATCACAAGAGGCAGCAGTTGGGCGCAACAGCATTCGGCAAGCCGTCACAACCGAAGTCGAGGATGACCAAGTTCCGGCCGAAAAAGCAGCAAAGTCGGGAATTTCAGCAGACTCTGACACGAAGAAGATAACACACGTCCTACGACAATACAACAACGCTGCAGACGAATTGGCAAACATGGGATCCAAGCGAGAGGTGGTCCCGACAGGGTTCTTTGTCGAGCAACTTATGGAGCTGTCAGTCAAGAAGAAACTAGTGCCAGAGCAGTCGAGAGGCGAACCCACCCCGACGATAGATGAAGTACTGCACATATGTCAAGATTGGTAGACTCCTGTTCTCCAATTCCTCCTAGATGATGAACTCCCAGAAGATCGCAGTCATACCGAACAAATCAAACGTTGAACCAAGAGTTTCCTAGTCGTCGGAGAAGACCTGTATCGAAGCAGTGCATCTGGTGTCCTCATGCGCTGCGTCACCACCGAAGAGGGCAAGCAGATTCTGCAGTCGATCTACTCGGGCATATGTGGCAACCACGCCGCATCCAGGACGTTTGTCGGAAAGGCTTACTGATAGGGATTTTTCTGGCCAACAGCAGTAACAGATGCAAAAGACATAGTTCGCACGTGCAAGCGTTGCTAGTTTTATGCAAGACAAACAAATCTCCCAGCCCATGAACTCCAAACAATCCCAATCTCTTGGCCCTTTGCAGTATGGGGGCTTGACATGGTCGGGCCTTTTAAGAAAGCGCTAGGAGGGTTCACACACTTGTTCGTCGTAGTGGATAAATTCACCAAGTGGATTGAGGCCAAACCCGTTGCTACCATAACAGCAGCACGAGCAGAGGACTTCATCATGAGTATATTATACCGATTCGGGGTCCCTAACCGCATCATCACAGACAACGGTACTCAGTTCACGGGCGGTGTGTTTAAAGATTTCTGTGACGACTTCGGCATCAAGATCTATTATGCATCTGTGACACACCTGCAGAGCAATGGGCATGTTGAACGTGCCAGTGGTATGGTCTTACAAGACATCAAGACAAGGATATTTGACCGACTACAACCATACGCGGGCCGGTGGGTACAAGAACTCCTATCTGTTCTCTGGTCTCTCAGAACCACGGTTAGTCGGGCAACAGGGCAATCCCCTTTCTTTCTAGCCTATGGTGCCGAGGCTGTGCTATCAACCGAGTTAAAGTTCGGCTCTCCACGAGTTTGGGCTTACTCAGAAGACATCTCAAACAATACCTGATTGGTTGAATTAGATCAGTTGGAAGAAGCAAGGGATATCGCAACAATCCAGTCAGCAAGGTATCTTCATGGCCTGCATCGTTATCACAATCGCAATGTCCGTGGCCGCTCCTTTTTGGTCAGAGATCTCGTCTTGAGAAAAATATAAACCACCAAAGACAGGCATAAATTATCCCCAATTTGGGAAGGGCCGTTCATTATCACTCAGGTTACTCGGCCAGGTGCCTACCGACTGAAACTAAAGACGGTGCCCTCGTCAGCAACTCATGGAATATAGAATAGCTACGTCCTTTCTATACCTGAGTTTTGTACATTCCATGTGTATAGTTTTTCTCTAACTCACTACGCCGCTTGTTCCAACCAAGTAGTGAGTCGGGGGCTGCATGTATTATATGTGCTTTGTCAATAATATACGAGTCTGTTTTACTTAAGTTATGAAGTTTTGTAATGACTTTGTTATGTTTGCCCGAGTACAGCTTTTTGCGGTGAACAATTTTATTAAGTTCCTATAGACTAACTCGGCGTAGACTATATAGTCGGGTAAAGCTAATGACAACTGAGTAATAATTCAGAGCTTGGCTGCATTGCACATATATTTACACATGTCCTTACAAAAGTTTATATACACCGACTGCATGATGGCCTGCTCTTACATACCCAGGTCTCGGGTGATCACCTCTGCAGTCGGCCTCGCTTCGGCTATCAGCTTCAGCGTCTCCTCAGGTGTCATCTCCTCGGCGAACCCCTCTCTGATGGCTTCAATATCTACCCTGGGGTAGATTGCCTTCGTCATCGCCAGGGTTTGGGCCATGCCGACAACAGTACGCTCATCCGACTACCTCTTCAGGATACTCGGTGCTTCATTAAGGCATGCCTGCACCTGAGACACCATGTTGGAGCTGGTTCCCACATTGTGAGGATCCATGACGTCAAGGAGCCCTTTCACGGACTTGGCAAGGATCTCCCGTGACTCCTTGACGACTTTTACCTCCTCTGCAAAAGCCTAGAAATCGATTTGGGCATTGGCTCTAGCAGCTGCCCGGGTTCACCAACAAGTAAACTTGTCAAGCAAAACTACAAACGAAGTACTTAATGGATTGGTTGAGATCATTGTCAGAGCGGAGACTTACTTTCATAGTCGGCCTCCCACTTGGCTTTGGCCTTTTCCAGTTCAGCTTTTTCTTTCTTGAGCTTCACGTTGGCCTTCTTCAAGTCGGCCTTCTCTTTCTCAAGCTCGGCCTTGGCCCTTGTCAAGTCGGCCTTGTCTTTTTCAAGCCTGGCCCTGGCTCTCTCGGCCTCCTTCAGTTGGACTTCTCCCTTTATTCGGGTCTTCAGTTCAGCTTCGAGGGCTGCACAACAGAATAGTCAAGTACTCAACATTGCAGTCAAGACACAACTGGGCAGTCGGGAAACGATACAGCTGGAGAAATATACTAAGGGCTCAGTCAGGAAGACGCATTCGGGAGACTTACTTCCAATCTTCTTCGCTTGGTCCCAATTTTCATCCCTGAGCTGAGTAACGGCTCCCTTCAGCCAAGTCTCCCTCCCTTGGTGGCGCTGCTCCAATTCAGCCTTTAATGCCCAGAGCTGGTCTAATTCTTGGAGCTAGGGGGCAAGCCGGGTTAGGACCTCGTTCATCCTCTCCAAGCGGTCAACAATTTTCTGCTCGGGGAGAAACAGAGCAAAGCAGAATCAAGCGTCAGAACACTCGTGCAAGGAAGACTACCAAGACTCCAATATGGTGAAAGTCATACCTGAATCCCCTAGGACACGACGATTGTGGCGCGAAGCAAGTCTTCACGCTCCTTTTCCGCTGCAACCTCGTCATGCTTGTAACTCTTCGCAGTTCCGTTGGGGGCCGTCCACCGGAACGTCCTCGGGAATTTGCGAGGAGGAGCTTCGAGGTCCGGTCTTGCCCAAGACGACGACGATGACGACGACGATGGCGATGGCGACAAGGACGGCGATGGGGTCCTGGCCCTCAACTTGGCAGCCTCCGAGGCCTCTGGGGCTGGCTTAGGGACTGGAGCGATAGCTTCGACAACCGCCCCTTGGTCGGCCGGCGTCGGCGGCCCTGTAGTCGGGGCGGTCTCAGTTTCTGCAACTGGGATGATTGCTGGCTCAGCAGGTGTGCTCGCTGGCACTGACTCGGCTAGGGCTGGCTCGACGATGGGAGTAGCCGGCGTGGTCTCCTTGAGATCAATGTCAGCTCGCTTCCTACATAACGAGTTAAACATCAAGACGCTACAATGCCAAACAAGATTTTTAGAAGACCCAGAGCACCTACCTCTTGGAGAACTTAAGCCTCTGCCCGGGGGATCCAGAGGTCGGCACTGGAGGGCCATTGGCTATCGCGCCTGAAGGCATGGTAGTCGGCGGCGGCGTTTCTATCCTGGTCAGCCCCGCTCACGGTGCGGCCGGCTGGGGTGCCCGGGTACTCTGTGGCTCCATTCTTGGGCTCAATTTTGCTAAGCCTAGCAGTGCAGGATTTGGCCTTGTACTCGGCGGCACTCGTATTGAGCTCGATGATGCTGAGCTTAACTGCGCTGGTCCCGGTCCAGAACTTGGCGGCCTGGGGGCTGTACCGGCGGTGTCTTTTATCTTCAGACTCTCGGCTGCGGCACTCGGCCTCATAACTTTCTTCTTGCCCTGATCTACAACAGGTCTCTTCCCCGCTCTCTTGGAGTCGGGTTGGGCAGCAGAAGGACTTCTTGGCCTCTTCTTCGACTTCATGGCTGATAGAGTTCGGGAGTCATTATCGAACTCCTCACGTGACTGCAAGCAGTTCAACCATACATATTACACATTCTGGAGACAATCTGGGCACATATCTACAAGTACTCATCACAGGTGAACTACAAGACAATATCAGCAAGAATTATCTTTGGGCGTGGCCTTTGTCGGCTATAAGCTGCCACAGATCGGTCTATGTCTTCAGTTTCGATCACCCCGCTGGCAAAGAAATCCAGCAGGATGGTGGTCACATTGTACTTGTCCATCAGGTCAGCATGTTCCCGGCTAGGATCACCTTTGCCCTTGTAGTCCCAGCCGAAGTGACACCTCAACTTCAGTGGCCTGATGCACCGAGTCAAGAATTGTTTGGCCACCCATGGACCAGTTAACCCAACTCGCTTTAGCTTATCAATCCTATCAACCAGTATATCAACTTGCCCCATTTCTTCGGAGGTGGGCAAAGATGACCACTTGGCAATGACCACCGGAGGCAAACCCATAAAAGGGGAAAGGCTTGGTTCAAGATCGGAACAGTAAAACCATTCCTTATGCCAGCCTTTGAGAGACGATTTCAAGGGAATATTGAGATAGATCCTCTTCATCTCGCTCCAGAGTTGGATTCCAGCCCCCCAATCACTTGGATTTTGCTTTTGGAAGGCTGGGGCTTGATATGGAACAAATATCTAAAGAGATTCAAATGGGGTTCCACACCCAGGAAGCACTAACAAAGAGTCACGAATATGGAGATTTGCAAGATTGAGTTGGGATTCAGATTCACTAGCTCGAGTTCATAAAACGTAAGAAGACGGCGGAAGAACTCGGAAGATGGAAGAGAAAGGCCCCAGTGGAAAAAAGAGGCAAAAACAATGGTCTCACCTTCCTGGGGTTCCGGAACCGATTCTCCTTCAGCCGAACGCTAGTTGATGACATCTCGGCTTTGCAGCCGCAGCAACTTTTCCAACTGCTCCAGCTTGGTCCGACCGTAGTCCAAAGTCAGCCAGACATCATCCGACGCATCCGCAAGATCTGAAACCCTCGGCATGGTTGGGGATGAGGAGATTTGGGGGAAATGTCGCGGAAGGTTTGGAATAGACGAGGAGGAGCGGAATCGCCCGAGTTCTAATAGGGAAGAGCGAACAATGGCTAACCGTAGCAGAGCGGGAGGCAAAATTTCAGCACGGAAGGTGGAAGACGAAACGATTGGTGGATTGGAGAAGATGAAGGAATCTTTTCTCTCTCTCCTCGCCTTTTATAGAGCCAATTCCAATTCGTGGGCTTGGGCCTACAAAGTCAGTACTGGGCCACCAAGACATGAGTTTCTACAATAACCGATGAGGTAAATAAATATGCTTTATGATGGCCTAATTGCTAAACACATGTGTTTGGGTATCTGTCTTATCCACCAGGTATTGAGGATATATCCTTATAAGGATCACAAGCTGGTCTTCACCAAAATTGGGGATGCAGGTATCTCTCAAGTACACATGACCACGCAATGGATTTAATTTCATAAAGTGGTACTCGGCCTACATGCTTGGCCAACAGTTGCCATGAGCAATATTATTCCAGCCGACATGACGCTGAAGAGTCTAACTTCCGAGTAGTGCACTACTCGGGAGAGACTATAAATATTCTTTCCAGCTGACATGATGCTAAGGAGTCTAACTTCCGAGTGGGACGCCACTCGGGAAAGACTATAAACACCCTTTCCAGCTGACATGAAGCTGAAGAGTCCCATGTACGTGTAGCATCCTACTTAGCAAAGACTATAAATCATATGCCGGTTGACATGATACCGAAGAGTCTCATATACCAGTAGTATACTACTCAAGAAAGACTACAAGGTTAAAGATTTTTGACTTTATGTTTAATTGTTTTCACAATTAAGCACAAAGTTGGGGGCTACACCTAATAGGTGCGCCTATTTGGTGCACACTATTCATACATCTACATGAAACCCTTCAATGCCTCGCTGCCAGCTGACATGAAGCAGGACTCAGGAAGAAGAAGCACTCAGACAAAGAGTACTCGGAAGCAATGCACTCGGGCAGTCTTCAGCGTGGAGGATGAGCACTTGGCATTAGCTGTGACTCAACTATGAAGATCTCAGGGGCTACTGTGGAGGCCATGGGCCCTAGATACCTCATCACAAGCATATGGGCCACTCGGATAGAGGATGGGCCGAGACTTATAATTAGAGATATAGTAGCACCCGGTAGACTTTGCCTTGTGTGATAAGGAATATACAGTTCTAGTCAGGTAAATTGTATCTCTAAGAGGAAATCCCTTGGCCGTATCCGGCTGGGATTCCTACCTTGTACCCCTGTCCCCCAGTATATAAGGGGAGGCAGGACGCCCCCTGAGGGCGGAAGACAAATCCTCAAAGGAATACCACCACAAATGGACGTAGGGTATTACCTCACATCGACGGCCTGAACCAGTATAAAATCTCCCTATGTTCCTTTGCAATCCACCGTGTTTCCGTCCTCCTGAGTAGCCCCATATTCATATTAGCGGTGTAAAACATCGATAATGATTACAGCTGCCGCATGTCAGCAGCACCAGTAGTCGGGCGATACACTTATACCGACCAACCGGTCGGGCTCTCCAACTGTAGTCTCTTCTGCATCAGCACGATACCGGGCGGCCGGCTCAAGTCAGCTGCACACGGAGTCATGCTAAACATCTCTCGGCAACACAAACAACAACAATCAGCGGCGTCCCCAGAACGATCGCTGGTTCAACCAAGATCTCTGAGTCTGTTTGCAATGCAATCTCCGCCAAGACATAAACGCTCGGCGCTGCCAACGTGAAGACGATGAGCGCCGCGGACTGGAGGACGAGTATGAGCGCTTCGGCCTCCACCATGAGCGGTTCCACCGCCATAGCCAGAGCCAGAGCCCTCATGCACACGAAGGAGTACCCGCTTTCACCCAGGAGCTACAAGAGGTCGACTGGCCATCTGGCTTTAAGCCTACAGGAATCGAAAAATACAACGGCAAGACCAATCCTGAGTCCTGGCTCACCGTATATACTCTAGCGATCCGAGCTGCCGGAGGTGACCATAAAGCCATGGCTAACTACCTCCCGGTCGCCCTAGCCGACTCAGCAAGGACATGGCGCACAGGGCTCCCAAAGCGGTCAATCAGTACTTGGGGAGAACTCCGGGAATGGTTCATGGCCAATTTTCAAGGGACTTCTAAGAAGCCATCTTCCGAACACGATCTCTACCAGCTGCACCAGAGGAAGAATGAGTCTCTTCGCGAGTTCATCAAAAGGTTCTCCGAGAGCGCAACTCGATCCCAATTATCAAGGATGAGGTCGTCATCGCCGCCTTCCGCAAGGGAGTCAAAGGCGTTCATCGCCAAGTTCACTCGGAAGCCTCCAACCTCTGTCAGGGCTCTCTTCGATATGGCGAATAAGTACACCGACTCGGCTGAGGTGGTCGCTGAGGCCCTCAATGAAAAGAAAGAGTCTCGGCAGAAGGACCAAAAGGATAAAGCCAACAACAAGCCGTCATAGAACAAATCCGGCAGCCGTAAGCGGAAGTCGAAAAATGTGGTGGCCAACGTGGAGCGGACTCGGTCGCGACCCCCAAGAAACAACGAGTACCAGAAGGTGATGAACGGGTCTTGCCCCTTTCATCCCAAGGGAAAACACACGGCCAAGGACTGCTTCATGCTCAAGAAGTTTGCCTCCGAGCAGGCTTCAACATTATGGAGGCCATGGGCCCCGGGTACCTCATGACAAGCATATGGGCCACTCGGATAGAGGCTAGGCCTAGCCTTGTAATTAGAGATATGACAGAACCCAGCAGACTTTGTCTTGTACGATAAGGAATATACAGTCCTAGTCGGGTAGGTTATATCTCTAAGAGGAAATCCCTTGGCTATAATCCGGCTGGGACTCCTACCTTGTACCCCTATCCCCTCGTATATAAGGGGAGGCAGGGTGCCCCCTGAAGGCATGAGCTCATAGAAGCAAACATACATCCTCAAAGGAATACACCACAACTGGACGTAGGGTATTACCTCACATCGAGGGCTTGAACTAGTATAAACTCCCTGTGTTCCTTTACAATCCATTGAGTTTTGATTTGACGAGTAGCCCTATAACATATTGCCAGTGTAAAACATCAACAGTTGGCGCGCCAGGTAGGGACCTCGGCAAGATCTACATCTACAAGCTCGATGGATCCAGCAACCGGAGTCGACGACGGCAAATTCTCCCCTAGTGAAGCCTCAACTTCATCGCCGACATGTTCGGCAATGTCACCTTGGCCGACGCAGATCTAATCCAACCGGCCGACTTCATGCCAGTCGGCCCGCAAGATGCTGCAGCCACCCTCGTCAATCTGCTGCGACGGTCTACCACCTGTCCGGGTCTCGGGACAACTCTCTCCTTCGGCGTCCGACTCACGCTTGGCCTCGAGCCGGCCCGAGTCGGGCTAGGAGAGGGAGAGATCATCAATCTCCCTTGCAGACCTGGCAACGCTGCGGATCTACATCTCACGTGGCTGACCCGATCCTCTATGCTTCAGTTTGGACATGGCCCAGAGTCGTTCTAGATTGCATCTAGGGAGGTCCGAGTCGTCCTTACTCCGATCAACTACTCGGATTCCGACTCCAAGTCGGACAACGGTTCGGACACCAGTCTGGTGAGTTTCCTTCTGCCCTGAGATGGCTTCAACCCCTCCACCGGAGGTGCGCCGACTACAAGAGGAGCAACAAGAGGAGGCACACTGACTACAGCAACCAGAAGAGGCCGATCGCGAGGCTCGCAACGACGAGCTACGCAGGGCTGGGCGAACTGCTCAGCAACAGATCCTCCAGACCAAAGTCAGCAACCACGACGTCTTCGTCACACCACAACAGAATGTCATGGCCGCTGCAACCCTGCTGGACACACTCTAGCTCGGGCCTGATCATCGGGCCACCCTGCCTATCGCCAAGATCAAAGCCATGATTACAGCTACCACATGTCAGCAGCACCAGTAGTCGTGCGAAACACTTATACCGACCAACCAATCGGGTTCTCCAGCGGCAATCTCATCCGTATCAGCACGATGCTGGGCGGCTGGCTCAAGTCAGCTGCATGCGGAGTCACACCAGACATCACTCGGCAACCCAAACAACAACAACCGGTGGCGTCCCTAGTATGACCGCCGCAGCAACCAAGATCTCCGCACCCACCTGTGATGCGATCTTCACTACAACATCAATGCTCGATGTCACGAACGCGAAGAGGATGAGTGACGCCGACTGGAGGACGAGCACGAGCGTTTCAGTCTTCACCATGGACGGTTTAACCGTCGCGGTCAGAGCCGGAGCCCTCACGAAGATGAAGGCGTACCAACCTTCACCCAGGAGCTACAAGACGTCGACTAGCCATCGGGCTTCAAGCCTATGGGAATCGAGAAATACGACGGCAAGACTAACCCCGAGTCCTGGCTCACCGTATACACCCTGGCGATCCGAGCTGCCGGAGGTGACCACAAAGCCATGGCTAACTACCTCCCGGTCGCCCTGGCCGACTCAGCGAGGACATGGCTAATAGGGCTCCTGAGGCAGTCAATCGGCTCCTGGGGGGAACTTCGGGAACGCTTGATAGCCAATTTCCAGGGGACTTATGAGTGGCCGTCTTCCGAGCACGATCTCTATCAACTGCACCAGAGGAAGAATGAGTCTCTCCGTGAGTTCATCAAAAGGTTCTCCGAGAAGTGCAATTCGATCCCCATGATCAAGGACGAGGTCGTCATCACCGCCTTCCGCAAGGGAGTCAAGGACGGCCCCGTTCATTGCAAAATTCACTTGGAAGCCGCCAACCTCAGTCAGGGCCCTCTTCGATATGGCAAATAAATACACCGACTCCACCGAGGCGGTCGCAGGGGCCCTCAACAAGAAGAAAGAGTCCTGGCAGAAGGACCAAAAGGCCAAAGCTGACAACGAGCCATCGCAGAATAAATCTGGCAGCCGCAAGCGAAAGTCGGACAACGAGGTGGCCAACATGAAGCGGACATGGTCATGACCCCCAAGGAACAATGAGTACCAGAAGTTTATGAACGGGCCTTGCCCCTTCCACCCCAAGGGCAAGAACGCGGCCAAGGACTGCTTCATGCTCAAGAAGTTTGCTTGCGAGCAGGCTTCATCATCTGGCGCCAACAAGGACAAAGACAAGCCAGATTTGGGCCTGGTCGACGATTTTCAACATCCCCAGGCCAAGCTCAACCACATCTTCGAAGGGCCGTCTACGTATGGGTCCAAGAGAAAGTAGAAGCTTACGGCACGCGATGTCAATGCAGTCTCTACAGCAGACACCCCCCAGTATTTGCGCCGGTCTGAGATGTCCATCACATTCAACCGCGCAGATCATCCAGTCCCTGGACCCGGTCATCAAAAATATCAAGCTGAAGAAGGTCCTCATAGATGGAGGCAGTGCGCTCAACATTTTGTTCGCCAAGACTCTAGATGAGATGAAGATTCCTCGTTCAGAACTGCGGCTGAGTCCTGCGCCCTTCCACGAGATAATTCCCGGTTTGTCTTCAACCCCCCTCGGACAGATAACTTTGCCGGTCACCTTCGGCACGCGGGATAACTTCTGCACAGAAAACATCTGCTTCGAGGTCGCCGACTTCGAGACTACGTACCACGCGATACTCGAACGACCGGCACTCGCCAAATTCATGGCGATACCGCACTATACCTACATAGTGCTCAAGATGCCTGGGCTAGCTGGAGTTCTCTCCCTCCACAGCGATGTCAAGCAAGCCTTCACCTGCGACAAGGAGAGCTATGAGTTGGCTCAATCGCAAGAGGTGGCAGTCGGATGCAACAGCATTCAGCAAGCCGTCACAACTGAAGTCGAGGATGACCAAGTTCCAGTGAAAAAAGCAGCAAAGTCGGGAATTTCAGCGGACTCTGACATGAAAAAGATCCCCTTAGACCCTTCTGACCCCTCCAAGACTGCTCTAGTCGGGACCGGACTCGACTCCAAATAGGAAGACGCGCTCATCACCTTCCTTCAAGCCAACAAAGACATATTCGCATGGAAACCGTCCGACATGCCGGGCGTACCAAGGGAGGTGATCGAGCATGCCCTTAATGTCAAGACAGACGCCAAGCCAGTCAAGCAAGGGCTACGGCGCTTCACACAGGATCGGAAAGATACTATTTGGGAGGAGATAACCAAGCTCCTCGCAGCCGGGTTCATCAAAGAGGTCTACCACCCGGACTGGCTAGCAAACCCAGTTCTAGTCCGGAAGAAAAACAGTAAATGGCACATGTGCATTGACTACACCAATCTAAACTAGGCGAGCCCCAAGGATCCATTTGGTCTACCAAGAGTAGATCAGGTGGTGGATTCAACCGTGGGGTGCAAACTTCTTAGCTTTCTCGACTGGTACTCGGGATACCACCAATCAGCCTGAAGGAGGAGGACTGCCTAAAGATGTCTTTCATCACACCGTTTGGCGCATACTGCTACATCACTATGCCGTTCAGTATGAAAAACACTGGAGCAACGTACCAACGAGCAATTCAGTGGCGTCTACACACTCAGATCGGGCGCAACGTGGAGGCCTATGTTGACGATGTCGTGATCAAGACCAAGTCCAAAGAAGACCTCATCGCTGACCTGGAAGAAACCTTCCAAAATCTTTGAAGATTCAAGATAAAGTTGAACCCGGAAAAGTGCGCCTTCGGCGTGCCATCCAGCAAGCTACTCGGCTTCATCGTCTTGCATCGCGGCATTGAGGCCAACCCGGAGAAAGTCAATGCAATCATAAACATGGCACCCCCGACTAGCCAGAAGGATGTCGAGAAGCTGACAGGCTGTATGGCTGCACTCAGCTGATTTATTTCCCGACTAGGCAAACGGGGCATGCCCTTCTTCAAGCTACTAAAGAAAGCAGACAACTTCCAATGGACTCCCGAAGCCGAGCAAGCCTTCGAAGACTTCAAGAAATTTCTCACATCACCACCCGTGTTGGCGTCACCTATGCCCCAAGAGCCATTAATGCTATATCTGGTGGCAACCACTCAGGTAGTTAGCATGGTGTTGGTGGTCGAGCGATCCGAACCGGGTCATACACAAAAAGTTCAACGGCCAGTCTACTTTGTCAGCGAGCTCCTTGCTGATTCCAAAATAAGATATCCATAGGTCCAAAAGCTGCTTTATGGCCAACTCATCACTGTCCAGAAGCTGGTGCACTATTTTCAATCGCATCAAGTCACTGTGGTCATATCGTATCCACTCGGGGACATCCTGCATTAACTCGGGGCCACCGGCCGAATCGCTAAATGGGCGCTCGAGTTGATGGCGTTTGACATCACCTTTTAGCCACAGACAGCAATTAAATCACAAGCTCTAGCCGACTTTGTGGCTGAGTAGACAGAAGTTCAGATGACCACATCAACAGTGAAGCTAGAGTACTGGATAATGTACTTCGATAGTTCTCTAAGGATCGGCGGCACTCGGGCCGGCGTTGTACTGACGTCAACCACTGGCGAAAAACTCAAGTACGTTCTACAGATCCACTTCCTGGCTTCCCACAATGTCGCCGAGTACGAGGCACTCATCCACGGGCTCAGCATTGCTATATCACTTGGCATCCGTCGGTTGGTTGTGCGAGGAGACTCTCAACTCGTGGTGAACCAAGTCATGAAAAACTGGACATGTCTCGACGATACCATGGCGGCATACTGTCAGGAGGTCTAAAAGCTAGAAAGCAAGTTCGATGGGCTGGAGATAACACATGTCCTACAACAATATAATGATGCTACAGTTGAATTGGCAAATATGGGATCCAAGCGAGAAGTGGTCCCGACAGGGATCTTTGTCGAGCAACTTATGGAGCCGTCAGTCAAGAAGAAACCAGTGCCAAAGCAGTCGGGAGGCGAACCTACCCCAACAACAGATGAAGTACTGAACATATGTCAAGATTGGCAGACTCCTGTTCTCAAATTCCTCCTGGACGATGAACTCCCAGAAGATCGTAGTCAAGCCGAACAAATCAAACGTCGAAGCAAAAGTTTCCTAGTAGTCGGAGAAGACCTGTACCGAAGAACTGCATCCAGTGTCCTCATGCGTTGTGTCACCACCAAGGAAGGCAAGCAGATTCTGCAATCAATCCACTCGGGCATATGTGGCAACCATGCCACATCCAGGACGTTAGTCGGAAAGGCTTACAGGCAGGGATTTTTCTGGCCAACAGCAGTAACAGATGCCAAAGACATTTTTTGCACATGTGAGGGTTGTTAGTTCTATGCAAGACAAACAAATCTCCAAGCCCAAGAACTCCAAACAATACCAATCTCTTGGCCCCTTGCAGTATGGGGCTCGACATGGCTGGGTATTTCAAGAAAGCGCCAGGAGGGTTCACACACTTGTTCGTCGTAGTGGATAAATTCACGAAGGGATTGAGGCAAAACCGTTGCTACATAACGCGGCACGAGCAAAGGACTTCATCATGAGTATATTATACCGATTCGGGGTTACTAACTGCATCATAACGGAC
Source organism: Oryza meyeriana var. granulata (assembly GCA_003991445.1). Lineage (NCBI taxonomy): Eukaryota > Viridiplantae > Streptophyta > Magnoliopsida > Poales > Poaceae > Oryza > Oryza meyeriana. The sequence continues at coordinate 57,359 of RYFJ01001575.1, forward strand.
AATGGTACTCAGTTCATGGGCAGCGTCTTTCAAGATTTTTGTGACAAATTCGGCATCAAGATCTGCTACGCTTCTGTGGCACATCCGTGGAGCAATGGGCAGGTTGAGCGTGCCAATGGCATGGTCTTACAAGGCATCAAGACAAGAATATTCGACCGACTACAACCATACGTGGGCCGGTGCATACAAGAACTCCCATCCGTTCTCTGGTCTCTGAGAACCACGGTTAGTCGGACAACAGGGCATTCCCTTTTCTTTCTAGTCTATGGTGCCGAGGCCGTGCTACCAACCGAGTTAGAGTTCAGTTCCCTGCGAGTTCGGGCTTACTCAGAAGACACATCCAACAATACCCGATTGGTCAAGCTAGATCAGTTGGAAGAAGCGAGTGACATCGCAATAATCCAATTGGCAAGGTATCTTCAAGGCCTACGTCGTTATCACAGCCGCAATGTCCGTGGCCACACCTTTTTGGTTGGGGATCTCGTCTTGAGAAAAATACAAACCACCAAAGACAGGCATAAACTATCCCCAATATGGGAAGGGCCGTTCATTATCGCAGAAGTTACACGGCCAGGCGCCTACTGACTGAAGACTGAAGATGGTGCCCTCGTCAGCAACTCATGGAATATAGAACAGCTACGTCCTTTCTATACCTGAGTTTCATATTTTACCATCTGTACAGTTTTTCTCCGACTCACTACATCGCTTGTCCCAACCAAGTAGTGAGTCGGGGGCTGCATGTATTATATGTGCTTCGTCAATAATATACGAGCCTGTTTTGCTTAAGTTATGAAGTTTTCCAATGACTTAGTTATGTTTGCCCGAGTACAGCTTTCTGCGGTGAACAATTTTAGTAAGTTCCTATAGACCAACTCGGCATAGACTACATAGTCGGGTAAATCTAATGATAACTAAGTCAGAACTCAGAGCTTGGCGGCATCGCACATATATGTACACATGTCCTGATAAAAACTTATATACACCGACTGCATGATGGATTGTTCATACATACCAAGGTCTCGGGTGATCACCTTTGCAGTCGGCCTCGCCTAGGTTATCAGCTCTAGCGCCTCCTCAAGTGTCGTCTCCTCGGCAAATCCCTCTCCGATGGCTCCAATATCTGCCCTAGGGTAGATGGACTTGGTCATCGCCAGGGTTTGGGCCACGTCGACGACAACACGCTCGTCCGAGTACCTCTTCAGGACACTCAGAGCTTTGTTAAAGTGCGCCTGCACCTGGGAGATCATGTTGGAGCTGGTTCCCACGTAGTGAGGGTCCATTATGTCAAGGAGCCCTTTCATGGACTCGGCAAGGATCTCCCGTGACTCCTTGATGACTTTTATCTCCTCTGTAAAAGCTTGAAACTGGATTTGGGCATTGGCTCTAGCAGCTACCTAGGTTCATCGACAAGTAAACTTGTTAGGCAAAACTGCAGACAGAGTGCCTAGGGGATTGGTCAAGATCATTGTCAGAGCAGAGCCTTACTTTCGTTGTCATCCTCCCATTTGGCTTTGGCCTTCTCTAGTTCAACCTTCTCTCTCTTGAGCTTGGCGTTGGCCTTCTCCAAGTCGGCCTTGTCTTCTCGAGCTCAGCTTTGGCCTTCTCGGCTCCTTCAGCTTGGATTCCCCTCTGTTTGGGTCTTCAACCTTAGCTTCAAGGGCTGCACATCAGAATGGTCAAGAACCCCGAGATTGCAGTTAGACACAACTGGGTCAGTCGGGGAAATAACAAAGTTGGAAAAATTTGCATGGCGATTTAGTTAGGAAGACAAATACGGAAGACTTACTTCCGATTTTTTGGCTAGAGCCCAGTTTCATCCCTGAGACTGGTCAACGGCTCCCCTCAGCCAAGTCTCCCTCTCCTGGCTCAACCGCTCCAATTCGGCCTTCGAGGCTGGAGCTGGCCCAATTGCTAGAGTTGTGGGGCAAGCTGGGTCAGGACCTCATTCATCTTTTCTAAGCGGTCGACAATCTTCTGCTAGGGGTAAAAGCAGAACAAAGCAGAGTCAAGCATCAGCATACTTATATAAGGAAGACTGACAAGAACTCAACAAGGCAAAAATCATACCTGGACCCCCCGGGACGTGGCGATCACGGCGTGAAGCAACGCATCACGCCCTCCCTCCACTGCCACTTCATCATGCTTGTAACTCTTCGTAGTTCCATCAGGGGCTACCCAGCGGAATGTCCTCGGCTATTTGCGGGGAGGAGCCTCGATCCGGGGGAGGTCCGGCTCTTCTAAAGATGACGACGACGACGACGGCGATAGCGACGGGGTCCTGACCCCCAACTCGGTGGCTGCTGGGGCCTCAGAGATAAGCTCAGGGGCTGGAGCGATAGCTTCAACATTAGCCCCTTGGTCAGCCAATGTCGGTGGCTCTGCAGTCGGGACTAATTCAGTTTTTGCAACTGAGACAGCCGCCGGCTTAGTAGATACGCTCGTCGGCGATGGCTCGGCTAGGGCCGGATCGACAACTGGAGCAGCTGGTGTGGTCTCCTTGAGATCAATATTGGCTCGTTTCCTGCACGGAGAGCTAAGTATCAACACACCACAATGCTGAACAGGACTTTCGGAAGACTCAAAGTCACATACCTCTTGGAGAATTTGACCTTGCGCCCGGGGGCATCTGATGTCGGCAGTGGACTGCTATTGGCTGTCGGGCTAGATGGCGTGGCAGTCGGCGGTGGTGTTTTTGTCCTGGTTGGCCCCACTCCTAGTGCGGCCGGTTGGGACGCTCGGGTACTCGGCGGTGCCATCCTTAGGTCTTGTACTGAGCCCGGCGGCGCTTGACCCGACCTTGTACTCGGCGGCGCTCTTCTTGGGCTTGATGATGCTGAGCCTAATTGTGCTGGTCCTGATCTAGGACTCGGCGACCTGGGGGCTATGCTGGCGGTGTCTTTTATCTTCAGACTCCCAGCTGTAGCACTCGGCCTGATAATCTTTTTCTTGCCCTGGTCTTCAACAGGCCTGTTCCCCACTCTCTTGGAGTTGGGCTAGGCAGCAGAAAGACTTAACGGCCTCTTGTTCTTTGGCTTCATGGCCGATAAAGTTCAGGAGTCATCATTCTAACTCTACGATGACCGCAAGTAGTTCAACAACACATGCTACACATTGTGGAGCAATCCTGGGCATATATCTACAAGCACTCATCATAGTTGGATAACCTTTGGGCACGGCTCTTCAGGCTGTAAACCATCCATGGACCGTTCTGAGTCTTCGGTTTCAACCACCCCACTGGCGAAGAAATCCAGCAGGATGTCGGTCACCTTGTGCTTGTCCAGGTCGGGATACTCCGGCTGGGATCGCTCTGCCTTATAGTCCCAGCCAATGTGACACCCTCAATTCAGCAACGGCCTGAAGCACCGAGTCAAGAAACGTCTAGCCACCCATGGACCAGTCAGCCGCAGTGCTCTTCAGCTTGTCAATCTTTTCAATCAGTATATGACTTGGCCATTTTTCAAAGTTGGGCACAGATGACCAGTTGGGCACAACCACCAGGGGCAAACCCATAAAAGGGGGGAGGCTTGGTTCAAGATCAGAACAGTAAAACCACTCCCTATGCCAGCCTTTAAGAGAAGTTTTCAAGGGGACTTGGATATAAATCTTCTTCATCTCACTCCTGTGTTGGATACTAGCCCCCCCAATCACTTGAACCTTGCTCTTGGAGGGTTGGAGTTGATGTGGAACAGATGTCTGAACAGATTCAAATGGGGTTCCACACCCAAGGAACACTCGCAAAGAGTCACAAAGATAGTAATTTGCAAGATTGAGTTGGGGATTCAGATTCACCAACGTCGAGTTCATAGAAGAAAGAAGCTAGTGAAAGAACTCGGAAGATGGAAGAGAAAGACCCTAGTTGAAAAAAGAGGCGAAAACAACGGTCTCACTAGCCTGGGGCTCCGGAACCGATTACCGTCAGCCAGACGCCAATTGACATCGCGGCTTTGCAATCTAAGTTGCTTTTCCAGAAGCTTCAGCTTAGCCGACCTGCAATCCGAAGTTGGCCAGACCTCATCCGACGCACCCAAGGAATCTGAAGCTCTCGCATGGTTAAGGCGAAATGATTTGGGGGAAATGTTGGCTAGGGGCTTGGAATGGATGAGGAGGAGCGGGGTCGCCCGAGTTTCAATGGGGAAGAGCGAGCAATGGCGAACCCTAGCAAGGCGGGAGGCGAAATTTCGGCGTGGAGGCTGGAAGATGAAATGATTGGTGGATTGGAGAAGATGAAGGAATCTTTTCTCTCTCTCCCTGCCATTTATAGAGCCGGTTCCGATTCGTGGGCTTGGGCTTACAAAGTCGGTACTGGGCCACCAAGATATGAGTTTCTATAGTAGTATCTCAATGTGGGTCGCTCACTGGCTGTGTTAAACTCATGGCGCTGGTGCTACCAATAGGAACCGATGAGGAAAATAGATATCCTTCATGAAGGCCTAATTGCCAAACACATGTGTTTGGGTATCTATCTTATCCACCAGGTATTGAAGATATACCCTTATAAGTGTCACAAGTTGGTCATAAAAAAAATGGAGATGTAGGTATCTCTCAAGTACACCTACCACATAATGGATTAAGTTTCATAAAGTGGTACTCGGCCTACATGCTTGGCCAACGGTTGCCATGTGCAAATATTTTTCCAGCTGACCTGACATTGGAAGAGTCTAACTTCGAGTGGGACGCTACTTGGGAAGACTTGTTAGTTTGATATGCCCTAGAGGCAACATGGAGATGTTATATATATCACATGCTATGTTTATAATGTATTGATTTGTTCCTTGAAATAGACACCATCATTATTGATCTATGAGTATGTGACTTATTCATGAGACTCTTAATGTCAAATGTTGCTATTTCTAAATGATCCCTTATCATATATCATATGAGGAACAAATATGATTCTAATATCACCACATGTATTGATTGATGATCATGTCTCATGGATCATGGTATGGAGATACCAAATCGATAATATGGACATATGTTAGTGAACATATGTTGGATAGACCCGCCATGAGATACTGCAGAGATTTCATGTGTCATCAGTTAGTCTCAAGTAGTGTTTATGTAGAGTCATTAGACTTGAGATCATCATGGTTCCCAACATATGTAGTAGCTTATTTTGGGACTACTAAACACTACTCCGTAACTGGGTAGTCATAAAAGTAGTCTTCGGGTTTGCTATGAAATATGTAGTGGGATATGAATGATCAAGATAGAATTTGCCCCTCCTTATGGGAGAGATATCTCTGGGCCCCTCGATGTAATGGATTATGGAAGTGCATGGCCATGCTACGGTGATTGAGGTGTCAATCACAAGTTTGTAATCCATCATAGGATCGAGAGAGTGATTGAGCTATTAAGAGGATGACACAAGTCTCGCCTTGAGCTCAATCGATATCATGAGGCAAAGGGATTTGTACATAAGGACATTACAGGTTCAACCGATATGATCTTTATGTATATTTTGGGGCTAATATGCCTTGCTAGAGGCGCTATTACAGGGTGACCAGAAAGGCGTTTCTGGGTCGCGACAAAATATAACGTGACCTACAGGGTCACACGCTTAAATGGGTTGGACACTTATTCGAATGTGATTCGAATATGGGCTCGATTCGGATAGAGATCCGAGTAGACTCTTACTGGGCCTCGGTCCACGAGGCCCGAGTGAGGAGGTCTATATATAGGGAGGTGAGGGGCTAAGGAGTTTCATGTGTGTGTTTTCTGTTAGCCTCGAGCAATACCCTAGCCGCCACCTTCTGAGCCAAACCCTAGCCGCTCACGAGTGCTAGTACACTCGCGATCGGCGTTCCAGCCCCGGATGTGTGGATACCCGTAGAGGCGGTGCTTGTTGCGGCGTTGATTGGCCAGAGATCGACTACTTCCACTACTACCTCGACGCGCGCGTGGTTGGACCGGCTTCTCCAACACTGCTTTCGCTGCACTGCACGTCTAGTGGTAACGATCCATGATCCCTCTCTTGCATGATGTCCTGGTGTGCGCGGTAGAAATTTTATTTTCTGCTATCGTAGCCTACGCGTACTCCTACAGCCCTATATTCATATTGCTAGTATAAAACATCAATAGTTGGTGCCCTAGGTAGGGGCTTTGGCGAGATCAACCTCAACAAGCTCGATGGATTCAACAACCGGAGTCGACGGCAGCAAATTCTCCCACAGAGACACGATCACGTTTGGAAGCCTCGACTTTGTCACCGACAAGCTTGGCAAACTCACCCTGGTCGACACGGACTCAATCTGATCTGCCAAGGAATTAGCCGACTCTGCGCCGATAAGCCCACACGACGCTACAGCAACCCTCGTCGACTTGCTACGGCGATCTTCCACTTGCCTGGGTCTCGGGACAACTCTCCCCGTCGGCGTTAGCCTTGGACTCGGCCTTGAACCAGCTGGAGTCGGGCTAGGAAGGGGGGAGATCATCAATCTCCCGTGCAGACTCAGCGGCGCTGTAGATACCTACAATCTACATCCCACGCGGTAGACCCGATCCTCTACGGTTCAGTTTGGACATGGCCCAGAGCCTTTCCAGATTGGATCTAGGGAGGTCGGAGTCGTCATCACCCCGATGAATTACTCAGATTCCGACTTCAAGTTGGACAATAGTTCGAACACCAGTTATGACACTAGTCTGGAAAGCTTCCTTCTTCCCCGAGAAATCTTCATGGCTTCAACCCCACCACAGGAAGTGCGCCAAGTACAAGAGCAGCATAAAGAGGAGGCCTGCCGACTGTCACAACAGGAGGAGGCCAAACGCGAGGTTCGCAACGATGAGCTACGCAGGGCTGGGTGAACCGCTCAGCAACAAATCCTCCAGAGTAGAGTCGGCGACCACTACGTCTTCGTCACGCCACAATAGAACGTCGTGGCCGCTGCAACCCTGCTAGACACACTCCAGCTCGGGCCTGATCACCAGGCCACCCCAACTATAGCAAGGATCAAAGCCATGATTACAGCTGCCGCATGTTAGCAACACCAACAGTCAGGCGACACACTTATACCGACCAACCGGTCGGGTTCCCCAACAACGGTCTCATCTGCATCAGCACGACGTCGGGCGGCCAGCTCATGTCAGCCGCACATGAATTCACGCCAAACATCTCTCGGCAACCCAAACAACAACAATCGGTAGCATCCCCAGAATGATCGCCGGTTCAACCAAGAACTCCAAGTTCGTTTGCAACGTGATCTCTGCTAAGACATCAACGCTCAACGCCGCCAATGCGAAGACGACGAGCGCCGCCGATTAGAGGATGAGTACGAGAGCTTCAGTCTCCACCACGAGCGGTTCCACCACCGCAACCGGAGCCGGAGCCCTCACACATAGGAAGGTGTACCCGCCTTCACCCAGGAGCTACAAGAGGTCGACTGGCCGTCGGGCTTTAAGCCTACAAGAATCGAAAAATATGATGGCAAGACCAATCCCGAGTCCTGGCTCACCGTATATACTCTGGCGATTCGAGCTGCCGGAGGTAACCACAAAGCCATGGCTAACTACCTCCAGGTTGTCCTAGCCGACTCGGCGAGGACATGGCTAACAGGGCTCCCAAGACGATCAATCGGCTCCTGGGGGGAACTCCGGGAACGCTTCATAGCCAATTTCCAGGGAATTTACGAAAGACCGTCTTCCTAGCACGATCTCTACCAGTTGCACCAGAGGAAGAATGAGTCACTTCGCGAGTTCATCAAAAGGTTTTCCGAGAAGCGCAACTCGATCCCAATGATCAAGGACGAGGTCATCATCGCCACCTTCCGCAAGGGAGTCAAAGACGGCCTCTGTCAGGGCTCTCTTCGATATGGTGAATAAGTACGCCGACTCGGCCGAGGCGGTCGCTAAGGCCCTCGATGAAAAGAAAGAGTCCCGGTAGAAGGACCAAAAGGCCAAAGCCAACAACAAGCCAGCATAGAACAAATCCGGCAGCCGCAAGTGAAATTCGGAAAACATGGTGGCCAACGTGGAGCGAACTCGGTCGCAACCCCCAAGGAACAACGAGTACCAGAAGGTGATGAACGGGCCTTGCCCCTTTCATCCCAAGGGCAAACATGGGGCCAAAGATTGCTTCATGCTCAAGAAGTTTGCTTCCGAGCAGGCTTCAACATCTGGCACCGATAAGGACAAAAGACAAAGCTAGATCTGGCACAGCCAGCGATTATCAAGATCCCCAGGCTAAGCTCAACCATATCTTCGGAGGGCTGTCTACATACAAGTCCAAGAGGAAGCAGAAGCTAACAACACGCGATGTCAACTTGGTCTCTATAGCAGACACCCCCCAATATCTGTGCTGGTCAGAAACGCCCATTATGTTAGATCGCGCAGCCCATCCAGATCGGGTTTCACAACCGGGACGCTAACCCCTCGTCATGGACCTAGTCATCAAAAAATATCAAGTTGAAGAAGGTTCTCATAGATGGAGGCAGCGCGCTTAACATCCTCTTCACCAAGACCCTGGATGAGATGAAAATCCCTCGTTCAGAACTACAGCCGAGTACGGCGCCCTTTCATGGGATAATTCCTAGCCTATCTTCAACACCCTTCGGGCAGATAACTTTGCCGGTCACCTTCGGCACGCGGGATAACTTCCACATAGAAAATATCTGCTTCGAGGTGGCCGACTTCGAGACCGCGTACCAGTGCTAGCCAAATTCATGGCGATACCGCATTATACCTACAAGGTGCTCAAGATGCCTAGGCCAACTGGAGTTCTCACCCTTCGCAGCAACATCAAGCAAGCCTTCACCTGCGACAAAGAGAGCTGTGAGTTGGCTCAGTCTCAAGAAGCGGCAGTCGGACGGGACAGCATTCGGCAAGCCGCCACAATAGAAGTTGAGGACGACCAAGTTTCAGCAAAAAAAGCAACGAAGTCAGCAATTTCAGCAGACTCCGACACGAAAAAGATCCCCTGGACCCTTCCAACCCTTCCAAGACTGCTCTAGTCGGGACTAGACTCGACCCCAAATAGGAATATGCGCTCATCACCTTCCTCCAGGCAAACAAGGACTTCTTCACCTAGAAACCTTCCGACATGCCAGGGTACCAAGGGAGGTGATCGAGCACGCCCTCAATGTCAAGACAGATGCCAAGCCAGTCAAGCAATGGCTACGGCGCTTCGCACAGGACCGCAAAGATGCTATTCGGGAGGAGATAACTAAGCTCCTCGTAGCCGGGTTCATCAAAGAGGTCTACCACCCGGATTGGCTGGCAAACCCAGTCTTGGTCTAGAAGAAGAACGATAAATGGCACATATGCATCGACTACACCAACTTGAACAAGGCATGCCCCAAAGATCCATTTCGTCTACCGAGAATAGATCAGGTGGTGGATTCAACTGCAGGGTGCGAATTTCTTAGCTTTCTCGACTGTTACTCAGGATATCATCAAATTAGCCTGAAGGAGGAGGACTGCCTAAAGACGTCTTTCATCATGCCGTTTGGCGCATACTGCTACATCACTATGACGTTCGATTTGAAAAATGCTGGAGCAACGTATCAATGAGCAATTCAGCGGTGTTTGCACACTCAGATCAGGTGCAATGTGGAGGCATACCTCAATGATGTGGTGATCAAGACAAAGTCCAAAGAAGACCTCATCGCCGACTTGGAGGAAACCTTCCAAAATCTTCAAAGATTCAAGATGAAATTGAACCCAGAAAAGTGTGCCTTCGGTGTGCCATCCGGCAAGCTACTCGGCTTCATCATATTGCACCAAGGCATCGAGGCCAATCCATAGAAAGTCAATGCAATCATCAACATGGCACCCCCGATTAGCCAGAAGGATGTCCAGAAGCTGACAAGCTGCATGGTGGCACTTAGCCAATTCATCTCCTGACTAGGCGAACAGGGCATGCCATTCTTCAAATTACTGAAGAAAGCAGATAATTTCCAATGGATTCCCGAAGCCCAACAAGACTTCAAAGACTTCAAGAAATTTCTCACATCACCACCAGTGCTGGCATCACCTATGCCCCAAGAGCCATTAATGCTATATCTGGCGGCAACCACTCAGGTAGTCAGCACGATGTTGGTGGTCGAGCGATCTGAGCCGGGTCACATATAGAAAATACAAAGCCCAGTCTACTTTGTCAGCGAGGTCCTAGCCGACTCCAAGATGAGATATCCGTAGGTCCAGAAGCTGCTCTATAGCCTACTCATCACTGTCCAGAAGCTGGTGCACTATTTTCAATCACATCAAGTCACGGTGGTCACATCGTATCCACTCAGGGACGTCCTGCATAACCGCGAGGCCACCGGCTGAATCGCCAAATGGGCGCTCGAGTTGATGGCATTTGACATCACGTTTTAGCCATGGACAACAATCAAATCTCAAGTTCTCGCCGACTTTGTGGCTGAGTGGACAGAAGTTCAGACGCCTACAACCACAGCAAAGCTAGAGTAATGGACAATGTACTTCGACGGTTCTCTAAGGATCACCAGCGCCAGGGCCGATGTCGTACTAACATCACCCACTGGTGAAAAACTCAAGTACGTTCTCTAGATCTACTTCCCGGCTTCCCACAATGTCGCCGAGTACGAGGCACTCCTCCACGGGCTCCACATTGCTATATCACTTGGCATCCGCCGACTAGTTCTACGTGGAGATTCCCAACTTGTGGTCAACCAAGTCATGAAAGACTGGACATGTCTCAACGACACCATGGTGGCATACTGTCAGGAGGTCAGAAAGCTGGAAAACAAGTTCGACGGGCTAGAGATAACTCATATCTTACGACAATACAATGATGCTGCAGATGAACTAGATAACATGGGATCCAAGAGAGAGGTGGTCCCGACCGGGATCTTCGTTGAGCAACTAATGGAGCCATCAGTCAAGAAGAAACCAGTGCCAGCACAGTCGGGAGATGAACCTACCCTGACAACAGACGAAGTACTGATCATATCTCAAGATTGGTGGACTCTTGTTCTCAAATTCCTCTTGGATGATGAACTCCTAGAAGATCGCATTGAAGCCGAACAAATCAAACGTCGAAGCAAATGTTTCCTAGTAGTCGAAGAAGACCTGTACCAAAGAAGTGCATCCAGAGTCCTCATGCACTGCGTCACACCCGACGAGGGCAACCAGATTCTACAGTCGATCCACTCGGGAATATGTGGCAACCATGCTGCATCTAGGACATTAGTCGAAAAGGCTTACAGGTAGGGATTTTTTCAGCCAACAGGAGTAGCAGATGCTAAATACATAGTTCGCACATGCGAGGCTTGTCAGTTCTATGCGAGACAAACAAATCTCCCAGCCTAAGAACTCCAAACCATCCCAATCTCTTGGTCCTTTTGTCGATGCTTTACACCAGCAATAAATATATGGGGCTACTCAGCGGATGGAAACTTGATGGATTGCAAAGGAACACGGGGAGTTTATACTAGTTCAAGCCCTCGATGTGAGGTAATAACCTACGTCCAGTTGTGGTGTATTTTCCTTTGAGGATGTATGGTGGTGATTCTGATGAACCAACTCAACCTGCCCTCAGGGGGCGCCCTGCCTCCCCTTATATACTGGGGGACAGGGTTACAAGGTAGGAGTCCCAACCGGATTACGGCCAAGGGATCTCCTCTTAGAGATATAACACACCCAACTAGGACTGTGCTTTCCTTATCGTACAAGGCAAAGTCTCCTAGGGATTACTATATCTCTAATTACAAGGCCAGGCCCATCCTCTATCCGAGTGGCCCATATGCTTGTGGTGAGGTACCGGGGCCCATGGCCTTCACAGTAGCCCCTGAGACCTTCATAGTTGAGTCACAGCTAACGCCGAGTGCTCATCCTCCACGGTGAAGATTGCCCGAGTGCGTTGCTCCTGAGTACTCTTTGTCCAAGTGCTTTTTCTCCCGAGTCCTGCTTCATGTCAGCTAGCAGCGAGGCTATGAAGGGCTCCATGTAGAAGTATGAATAGTGTGCGCCGAATAGGCGCACCTATTAGGTATAGCCCCCGACTTTGTGCTTAATTGTGAAGACAATTAAACATAAAGTCAAAGATCTTTAACATTGTAGTCTTTCCCGAGTAGTATACCACTGGTATATGAGACTCTTCGGTATCATGTCAACCGGAATATGATTTATAGTCTTTGCCGAGTAGGATGCTACTCGTATATGGGACTCTTTAGCTTCATGTCAGCTGGAAAGGGGGGGGTTTATAGTCTTTCCTGATGGCGTCCACTCGGAAGTTAGAGATCCTCAGTGTCATGTCAGCTGGAAAGAAGGTTTATAGTCTCTCCCGAGTAGTGCACTACTCGAAAGTTAGACTCTTCAGCGTCATGTCGGCTAGAATAATATTGCTCATGGCAACTGGTGGCCAAGCATGTAGGCTGAGTACCACTTTATGAAATTAAATCCATTGCGTGTCAGGTGTACTCAAGAAAGATACTTGCATCCCCAATTTTAATGAAAACCAGCTTGTGATCCTTATAAGGATATATCCTCAATACCTAGTGGAAAAGACAGATACCCAAACACATGTGTTTAGCAATTAGGCCTTCATGAAGCATATCTGTTTACCTCATCGGTTCCTGTTGGTAGCACCAGCACTGCGATTTTAACACAGCCCACGAGCGGCCCACATTGAGCGTGCTACTGTAGAAACTCATATCTTGGTGGTCTACTACCAAATAAGCCGGCCTAAACCGACCCACCTAGCGTAGGCTCTATAAAAGTAGCATCCATCGCATGTCAGGATGATTTTTTAGCGTCGGTAGCCACAATCAGCCAGAGGAATCCTTGTCTGCAAGCCTTTCCGACTTATGCTCTGGATGCAGCCTAGTTGCCACAGATGCCTGAGTAGGTATATTGCAGAATCTGCTTACCCTCCTCAGGTGTGACGCGGTGCATGAGAACTCCGATTGCGCTTTGACGACATAGGTCTTCTCTGACTTCAGGAAAGGCAAGCAAGGTATCCGAACCTTGCATTAGCATAGGATTTGGCTGGTGCCCCTCATGGGGCATACCCTACCCAATAGAGTTATAGCCAAGCTAGGTACTCGAACCTTGCATTAGCATAGGATTCGGCTAGTGACCCTCATGGAGCGTACCTAACCTGATAGAGTTGTGACTAAATAAGGTACCCAATCCTAGCATTAGCATAGGATTCGGCTGGCGACCGTCACGGGGCGTACCCTACTTAGCCGAGTTGCGGCCGAATAAGGTACCCCAACCTAGTGTTAGTGTAGGATTCGGCTGGCGACCCTCATGGGGCGTACCTCACCCAGCCGAGTGGTATACGACCCCCAACTAGTGCCGGAGGTCAGTTGTCAGCTCACATCGAGCGTAGCCAGGGAAGATGACGTCCCGACTGGCGCGAGTACTCGGTCAGTAGCCCTCATGGAGCATTCCGAGTGATTCTTGGTAGACTTGTCTAGCCCCTGAGCGTAGGAGATAGGCTCACAGCCCTGAGTTCCTGTCACGCATATTTGGAGTCGGCCCTGTGTTATAAACATATCGGATGAGTAGCATCTAATGATGAAAACAATCACCCGAATAAAATGTATTTTACAATATATGTAAATACGAGTTCTTCCTCTTATTGATATCAATTTCTCCGAGTAGTTGACCCCTTACGTTTAAGCACTCTGCCCGACTAATCATAGCCCCCTAGCGTCGGGAGTTGGCTCATGGCTCTTTCCCAGACACACGTTTTGGGTGACTTGAGTTTGTCTTTCATGGAGCAAAGTTTCACGGATCAGGATTTATACTACTCGAATACTTTTGTAATCATTTAAGAGAAAAAATAGAAAAAAGTGCAGCTTGTGCACCTATTAGGTGTAAGCGGCTATGGCATTGACAAAGCCAAGTGAGGAAATATTTATCAGAAAGCGACTTAGCTATTGGGTATTTTGGAGTGGGGATGCCATCCTTGCATTTGGGCTTTTGAGCCCCCGAGCATGTCACTTGTTGTTCTGATAATCTTCAGTTGTTGAAGGTCGAAGACGGTTGTGACCGACTGCCATAATGAAGCCATCTGACTTGCGTTTGCAACTCCCAGCTTTAGTCAGGACCACGTCATCGGTGCCCTCCTACTTCTTCTGTCAGGGTGTCTTGTTGTCATTGAGAGCCTCAACAATAGCATGGGCCGAGTCGGCGTATTTGTTCGCCATGTCAAATAAAGCATTGACAGAGTTGGGAGGCTTCCGAGTGAATTTGTTGATGAATGAGGTGTCTTTGAATCCTTTTCGAAAGGCAGCGATGACGACCTCGTCCTTGATCTTCGGGATTAAGTTCTTCTTCTCAAAAAACCTCTTGATGAAGTCACGAAGAGACTCGTTCTTCCTTTGATACAACTGATGCAGGTTGTGCTCGGAAGATGGCCTCTCGTATGTCCCCTGGAAGTTGTCGGTGAAGCGTTCCCAGAGTTCTCCCCAAGAGCCGATTGATTGCTTGGGAAGTCCTATTAGCCATGTCCTCGCTGAGTCGGCTAAAGCGACTAGGAGGTAGTTAGCCATGACTTTGTGATTCCCTCTAGCTGCTCGGATCGCCAGAGTGTAAACTGTGAGCCAGGACTAGGGGTTGGTCTTGCTGTCGTATTTTTTGATTCCTGTAGGCTTGAAACCCGACGGCCAGTCGACCTGTTGTAGCTCTTGGGTGAAGGCCGGTATGCCTTCATCGTCATGAGGGCTCTGACTCCAAATACGGCGGCAAAACCGCCCATGGTGGAGGCCGAAGCGCTTGTTCTCGTCTTCTAGTTGGCGTTGTCTTCGTCTTCCCTCTCGTTGGCTGTGGCAAGCGTTGATGTCCTGCCGAAGGTCACGCTGTAGTGGGCCTCGAAGATGCTGATTGTCCCAACGGTTGCTTCGACGCTGCCGGTCGTTGTTGGGGTTGCCGAGTGACGTTTGGCATGACTCTGTGTGCTGCCGACTAGAGCCCCGTACACGCTCGGCGTCGCTTTGAGGTGGATGAGACTGCCGCTGGGG
>RYFJ01004411.1:0-32914 GCA_003991445.1 Oryza meyeriana var. granulata
GACTGATTGGCGTTTTAAATTAGAATAACTTGATGGCAAGGTGTTCTTGGCTTACTTCTTTGAGTACCTTGTTTGATATCTATTATTCATGAACATTATCTCTAGATTTGCCTGCGTTACATTCGTCAATCTGGACCAACCCTATATCAACTTTTACTATCAATTAATTTAATCCTCCTTTAATTCGAAGGAAATAGAAGCGAAAAACATAGAATTTCTGATATAATTCACATCTATAGGATTTGTTCCGCTCAATGTTCTTTAAACAAAGGATATACTATTAGGCTTCTTTGAACGCAGGATCTCAAACAGAGAATAGAACCAATTCATGCACCTGATATTAAAGAAATGAAAAAAAACACAAACAAAAACTACACACAAAGCAAACGTTTGGATGGAATTACCAGGAAACAAGGATTGAAGAGAAGGTAGACATTAAAAAATTTTTCAGCTCCTTTGAACAAGAAACTAAAGAATTTTGTGGATGCATTCTATGGAAAAAGTTCTATATGTCTTTGTATACAAAAATATTCTCTCCGAATCCTCTTTGAAAATTCTATATATAATTACAGTCATATTAATTTAAGGAAATTCTAGCATGAATCTTTATAGCTCATGCATTTTATGTCCTAAAACCCACAAAGTTCATGCGTTTTCCTTGATGCATCATCCAAACTATAGTTTTGAAAATTTCCTGGTTCTAATTCCATAAAACCTCAATGTACATGACACTCATTCCTATATTTTTCTTTCCTAATTTTACATCATGCGTTCCAAAGGAGCCCTCAAGAGTTCGCAGCTCAATGCTATGAATCCTCCAAAATTCCTATAAAACATGTCATTTCTAAATTTTAGGAATTCTAGACACCCAATCCTTTGATCCAAATGGTCTCATAGGAATTTTTCCTATAGGATTCAAATGCTTTAAGGGATCGTTTTAGGAATGAAGATTTCATAGGATTTTCAAAAGGATTCGAATCCTCATAAGATTATTTCCTTGTAGAAGTCCAAGACACTATCTATTAATCTCTCTCCTCTTAACTTTACTCTAATAATATTTTTCCTTTAAAATTCCTGTAATTTTTCTGTGGAGTATTTAAATGACCAATTCGACAAATTCCCGTGATTTCAATTCCTGTAGGATTTTATATGGCATGACATTCAATTCCTACGTTTTACATTTCTGTGTTTTATTTCCTGCATTCCAAAGGGCCTTAAAATTCCTTCATTTTCCCTTTTTTCCAAAAGAGCCCTGAATCCTATGAAATTCCTTTGGAATATCTGATTCCATGCAAGTTTTGGAGAAAAATTAACATGAGGTATCCACCTCATGTAAAGTTTTGTTTGATTCTTATCTCTCCTTAAATTCCTACGTTTTTAATGTAGTCTAATCAAACGGTCAATATTTTCTGTTTCTCGTATGTTTGTAAATCATCTGTTTTGCATATATATTTCAATCAAAATCCTGTATTTTATATACTCTATTCTCAAAATCCTGTTTTAAAGAGCTCTTACAGTTAATAACCATCGATAAGAATTGAGACGGATAATTGACGGATAAATTGTAGACTTCTATTTCGTCTTGCAAGTTTGCTTGCTTTTAAAACTCGACTAAGGTATTATTTTAGAACGCAAAAATTAGCATGTTTTTCGTATGAAATAGTTTAATTTTTTCTTAAGAAATCCTCTAAATTTCTTAGTATATTTTAATTAAAAAGCCCTGAGTAAATAAAAAAAGAAATATTTTTTGTTTCTCATACAGTACGCGCAGCTGAGTAAAAAAATGCTGAAGCCTCGTCGCGACTCTGTCCTTTCACGCCAACATCCTAACCCACCATTAATGGCTTTGCTCGAGCTCGAGTATATGGTAGGGAGCAGCAGCGGCGGTACCTGCCGTTCGTAAAGATTTGAGCTTCCCATCTCCTCTCCCGTCTGAGGATCTTAGGGGACGCGCCCACGCGGGACGGCCGCGGCGCGGCAGCAATGCTCACGTGCATCGCGTGCTCCAAGCAGCTCCCCGGCGGCGCGCCGCCGCTGCGCGAGCCGCCCGCGGACGACGACGACGACGATGCCACCGCCGTCGCCAGAGGCGCCGGCGAGTGCGCCACACCCAGCACGAGGCAGGCCATCAAGACGCTCACCGCCCAGGTTGGTTAGCGTCTGGGCTTGGAGTTCTTGAAATGCCCCCCTTCGGATCAAGAAGGGGTATCTTCCCGTGTTTTTTGATTCCTTTATCACAAGGAACAATGGGAGTTGCAAATTTTATTTGGTATTTAGTTGGTACATTGGCTTCCTGTTTTGATCAAACGTATCTTGTTTGGTCTGGGCAAGCAGAAACTAGAGCGAGTTTATCAACTTTGAGGGGATTTGAAGGTATTGGGACGACACAATTTCGCCAAAATCTCAGGGTTTCTGAGAATGTTGATATAAAGCTTGTGACTTGATTAATCCTCCCCATATCTTTGATGATTTTTGAGCCTGCGGATTGAAACTGGTGAGAGATTTTTGTTGGGTTCAGATCAAGGACATGGCGCTGAAGGCGTCAGGCGCGTACCGGCACTGCAAGCCGTGCGCCGGCTCGTCGTCGTCGTCGGCGACGCGGCGGCACCACCCGTACTACACGTACGCGGACTCCGAGGTGGCCTCTGGGTCGGAGCGCTTCCACTACGCGTACCGGCGCGCCGGCAACTCGGCGGCCTCGACACCGAGGCTGCGCAGCGGCGGTTGTGCCATGTCTAGCGGCGACGCCACCCCGTCGATGAGCGCGCGCACCGACTTCCTGGCCGCCGATGAGGAGGGGGAGGAGGAGACGACAACGGCAGGCGGCAGCGACGATGACGAGGCGAAGGAGTGGGTAGCCCAGGTGGAACCCGGTGTGCTCATCACCTTCCTCTCGCTGCAGCAGGGCGGCAACGACCTCAAGCGGATCCGATTCAGGTGAGGTTTTGCTCTCATCTGTGACAAGTTTCCATCATAGTAGAACAGTGTGAGATTTATCGTTACAATCAAGTAATGCTTGAGTTATTTTGGTTCAGATTTATATGTGTCCTTAATATGAACGACAGATCCTTTGTTTATTTTATCAATTGAATGTTCAATGTTTTTCTTTCTTTTCTGTTAAATTTGCTCCCCATCTCTGGAATGATTTATGGAAGAAATGTTCTAGGAGAATAGAGGGAAATTGTTGGAGGAAAAAATTATAGCTCCAAAAGCAGTAGCAGCTAATTACGGGTAAATGTTTCACAATTGCTCAAAAGTTCCATCTCCTAGGAAAATTGAATAACTTGTTGCAACACAATTCTGATTGAGCCTCAGTAATATGCCTGGTCAAATGAGACAAAAATGCACTTTATCTTGCTTTGGGCCATTGTTCTTTTGTTTCTTGTCTGCCTTTGCTTTCAGTGGAAGTTTGGAATTTGACAAAAAGAGTGTCCAAGTCTCCAAGATAGCATGGAGAAGAAAATGATAAATTCGTAACAATCTTTGAAAACAGAACTGTTAAAAAGAAAATATAATTCATAACTTTCTTTACAAATATTAAAAATAACAAAACTTTTCAGGTTTGTTTATGGTTACATGGAGTTGATTTTTTTTGTGGTGTTAAAGTTGAACTGGAATTAGAAGGAATTTTTTGAGAAGTGCACGATGTAGATTTCTAAATTTGGGGGCACTGTGCGAATCTCAACATCTGCAGGTTCTGTGTATAACCCATAGGCCTTCAGCAATTCCAAGAGATCTCCCTTTGCATATAATTGTTTTATGTTCTTTTCTTTATTTTCTTGGGAAAAGATACCACTTCTATGGTCAGCCCTCAGCTGCCACAAAGAGTCATTTGGATGCTCTGCCATGCAGTTTAGTGTATTTTTTCCCCTAATATGCAGTTGAAACGTCACACTGTGCTGCTTGAATTGCATGGGGCAATGGGTACGAATGTGATTCCCACAAAGTGCATCCGGTTAATCACTCACATGCTGCTACAGGACTAAATCTGGATCTGTCTGCCTGTATGCTACAGAGTTTATATAGTGGAGATTTTAGACCATATACATTAGAGGAGTAAATAAATACATCATTAACCATTGATAAATAAATACATCATTAACCATTGATACTCTACTAGATAGGATAGCTCTGTATCCCAGCTTACATAGTGCTTGTTGTATCCATCTCATGCATTTTAGTAGTAGCTCTGTTCCTGCTGTAGGAGCAGATTATAGGGTTTATTGACCGGACTGACCCACCACCCCACAACGTCTCCTCTATTCCGTAGTCTTAAGTGGGAAACAATTAAAGAAGAGAACTGCAACTTTTTTTGGGGGGGGAACCAACTGGTGGTGCTCTTTCTTCTTTGCCTTTTTATAAGGGAGAAAGGGTACAGTTGCTTTGGTGTCTCACTAATTTAATACAGTTGGGTCCCTCCACCCCGCCTGCTTAACCGGGGAGCCATCCAGCCTGGATCTTTGGATTAGTTGCACATCCTTTGCAATTTTATTGTATTAGTTCTGCCTTTCTATGTAAAACCTTATAAATTTCTACTCTTCAAACCTGATGAACACATGATAAAAGGAGAATAGAATGCTAGTGAAATTTTGTTACGAACAGTTCTTATGGAGTTTGTAAAACTATTTATCAGATTTGTAGGTATCACAGCGTATAACGATTGTTTTTGATATATTTGTTTTGGTGTGATGCTTTGATTGGCTGCCAGTCTGCTGGTGGTAGGGTCATAGCCTCATGGAGAGATAGTGTAAAATGAAGGACTTCTATTATATGATACCCTATTTTCTATGCTCCAGATCTAGGCAAGGAGATGTTTTTTAATATAGAGAAATTACTCGTACGCCAGAAAAAAATTGACCTGTTAACATATTTTCCGTTTATTGTTTCCTTGAGTGAGACATCAGTGACAAATAAGTAATTGTGTTAATTTTCAATGGTAAACAAGTAACCTCTTGAATATTCACTAACAATAAGAAATCAAGTGTAAGAATGCATCTGTGAGTGACTGACCTATTTGTACTCCCTTTCTGGTATATCTTCAGTCTCAATCCTTCTAATCTGCCAAACTATTGCATTTGCCCCTAGAGAAAAAAAATAAAAATTACTGTTGAACATGTGCCATGGATATCCTATTGTTATTTTCTTTAGAGGTAATTAGTCTGGTTTACCCATACTTATTTTTTTTCTGGAAAACGCAGGAGAGCTGCGCTTCGTTTCATTAAGAAGATTTACCCATACTTATGAAAGTTATGTACTGTGCCCATCGGACATCTGCATAAAATTTTTCAAGGAGTGGATATGTTTACCAAGGGAATATTTAAATGGTCTGATTTCCAGATCCCTCTTAGTGTCTTTGGAGCTAGAGAATTTCAATGTGGCCCTTGCTATGCTTCCCTTTTTTTTTATTTTTGTCACTATTGGTTGCCTACCATGCCTTACTGACTTACCGTGTCTGCCTGCCTGTTCTCACTCTTGATGAGAATATTAAGTGTTTCCTTTTCTCTGGCTTGTTTGACAATGTGCTTACTAGTGAGTTCTGATGCATGATAGCCGTGAGATGTTCAACAAATGGCAAGCACAAAGATGGTGGGCCGAAAATTATGAGAAAGTCATGGAGCTTTACAACGTTCAGAGGTTTAACCAGCAAACTCCCCTTCCTACTACTACAAAGTCTGAAGATGAGGTATGAGATCCTTGTGATGTAACTCACCTTTCTGGCTATTCTTATGATTTACAACATGCCTTCTGATCTAGTCTACCTGCTATGCATGCCATGCACATCATACAGAGCTTGAAGGAGGATAGCCCAGCAACACCACCACTCGACAGTGAACGTTTACCCCACATTTTGCACAGATCACTGACTGGTGGTAGAACAATCGGGTATTCACACTCAGATTCTCTTGAACATCAGCACAAGCTTGGTAATGGACATTGCCAACAGCACCATCACCGCCACACAGGACACCAGTGCTATGGTTCAGTTGGGCTGGCATCAACACCTAAGTTATCAAGCATTAGTGGAGCAAAGACAGAAACTTTGTCGATGGATGCATCAATGAGGTCAAGCTCATCTGCTGAAGAGGTGGATCAATCTCGTGAACTTTCAGTCTCTGTTAGCAATGCAACTGACCAAGAGAGGGAATGGGTAGAAGAGGATGAGCCTGGTGTATACATCACCATTCGAGCTTTGCCTGGTGGCATTAGAGAGCTCCGACGGGTCCGGTTCAGGTTTGCTACTTTTACTTGTCATGCTTGTTTGGTCAGACTGTCACTGTTTTAGCGCTATTCTATTTCTGTCCATCAAGGCTTAATGGCTTATGCTTTGCGAAGATACTGGCCACTCAAGTACTCAACTAGCCAATTAATCTGGTAGTTCAATGGCACTTTCAGCCAAAAATGACTAGAAAGATTAACCTGAGTATGTGAGTAGTAATCCAGGCCAAATATATAGCAGCTTGGATCTGAGACACTTTAACAACAAATTGGAGGAGCTATTCCATCTAACTGATGTAGTACTCAGGCAACAAAATTTGAACTGCACCATCATTCAGTTAATCAAAATTCAAAAATGAAATGTAACATGTAACCATAGTAAAATGGCTCTGGAACCGCAATAGCAAGAAGACAAGAATCAATTAGTTGGCAGAGATTCATTAGCATTTTCTCGTTTGGTTTTGCAATATATTTAGCCATTCCTCTAAAAATATATATCTATTTGTTTTGGCTGTTCTGTGTGCAGCCGGGAGAGATTCAGCGAGATGCACGCCAGGTTATGGTGGGAAGAGAACCGGGCGAGGATACATGATCGGTATCTCTGAGAAGACATGCTAATTATGTATCAGCAGATTCTTTACCAGTTCAGTTCATTGCAATTTGACCACCGGACTCCATCAAATTACAATTCGGTGCAATTGACCGCCGTCTACTGGAGATCCTTTGATTTCGAAGTGCTTCTTCCTTCACCCTCCTCCAGCGGAAGCTATCCATGTACATCAAACACTAACATCATATCATCAGGAATTACTCCCAGCCTGTGCAAAAGTGGCCGAGGAACACTGCCTGCATACTTGCATGTGTGAATCAGTCAATGTGTGAGCTTTTAGTGTTTATTCTTGATGTTTAACATTTAATTTGCTCCTGCTTGTGCGGTAATCCGCATGTTTCTCTCCAATGCATTTGTCACAAAATTTTTACAGTTCGGCTGTTAGATTATTTACTTCGCGCAGCAAAAAAATAGAAAGGAAGGAAAAAAGCCTTTGGAAAGAAGGCGTTTGTACCATTAGCTGATGTTTCAGAATCTGTACTTTTTCTGAAGGCGGTGTTTTATATTCCAGTTTGTTGCACATTTTGCTTTATGATCATATTTGTCACCGATAAAATGCAAGCTGCATCATTGCCATACTGCAATAGCTAATCCAGATATCAAGAGTGCTAGTCTCAATCAAGGTAGTAATGATTTTTCTTATATAAAGTTATTGCTATACACCAAGGACATGTTTTTTTTAATTAAAAGATTTCTTGGCACACAACGTTTCAACAATCATCGAGATGCAACAATCACGTACCTGCCAGGCTCCCAGAGAACAATACACTAGACTGTAGTAATGCAAAATGCAACTGGCTGCAGAAAAAGGTAGCTTAACAAAAACAGAGATTTTTTTCAAATGCTTTATAAAGTAAGCACAATTTCAAAATGAAGTATATGATTTTTTTTTTCAAATTTCAATGTTCAGATTCTGAATACATTTAAAGATACCATTAACCTAAAAAGCACTCTTTAAAACCTCTCTACATTCTAAAAAAGTTAAAAGAAAACGGAAAGTATGTGCGGCATTTGAAGTTGAACCAGATTCCAACCAAACTCCAAGGACAAAACTCATGTCAGCCAATTCTTTCCCATTTGTGTGCAATTCACAGGACAAATGCAACACCATTATTGGAAATATTGAGGAACCCTGACACTAATTCATCCGTCCCAATCAAGTGATGTAGCCAAATCACTTCGGATACATTAATCAGATGAACGTTGTCATTCATCCGGGATCTAACATTCTCATCTTTAATTTGTCAGTGTCATGCTCCAGGAAACATAAGCTAGCTTATGATTGCATTCACTGTCCTGAGACACGAGTACATGTGACATGGACTCGCGTGCTCTTTCAATGTCAACTAGCATTATTTTATCCAGAAAAAAAATCAGAAACCGGTGGCCATTTCCATATGTAATGAAAGGAAATCAATTGTGATGTCCAAGTTCAACTGAACTGTCTAATACCAGCGGCACGGTTCAGAACACGAAAAACTAATTCAGGGGACCAACACAAATGCTTTGATGAAAAAAAAAGGGTCTAGAATGGGAGAAAGAATACGGAATTCTGCATTCATATAGTCAGGAACAGATATATAACCTGTAGTAGACTTTGACCAGCAGAGGAGGTATATACTCAAGAAGCATACCTGCAAAATAAGAGGAGATTCTGAAGTTTATTAAGGCCATTTGCCCGCTGTTTCAGAAAACAATTGTAGAATTCTACAGCCACAGCACACACAATCTTAGCCAGCTGAGTAAAATATTTAACTTTGGAGAATAATTAGGACAAGAACGCTCCACCGATAATTCTCACTACATTCACAAGTGGCCAATTAACAAGCCACAATACCATCAAGTTTACAAGTCGCCAAGCAATGCAACTACTAATGTATAGCTCACAATTTTCCTTCCTTTTCTATAGTTTACATTTACATGAACACCCTGGAGTTTGTTCGGATAACGAAGATGATTATATTGCTTATGGTAGCGCGATCTCCAAAGACCCACGTAAGACGTGATCGGCACCACCTTTCGCAGCCTCCACGTTGTTGTCGTCGCCGTCGCCGTCGTCGTCGTCGTCGCGGCCATCTCCCCTGACCAGCGGCACGTATCGCGGCTCCTCCGGGTACAGCCTGCACAGCCGGAGGTAGAGCGCAACGACGAACACGACGGTGCCGGACAGGTACCAGCTGAACTCCAGGTTGACGAGCGCCTTGGCGCGCGCGAGCGCGGCGCCGCCGTCGTCGGCGCGGCACCGCGCGACGTCGTGCCCGTCCTCGTGGTTGAGGAAGCACCCCTTGGGCAGGAGCGCCGGCGTCCACAGCATGACGCCCATGGCCAGAAACCACACCCCCTGGAACACCAGGCTCGCCGACCGCACCAGGCTCACCGCGAAGCTCCTGGGCGCGGCCACGCCGAGCACCGTCGCGGCGAGCGTGACGGCCACGACGCCCTGCAGCAGAAGGTGGTACTGCCCCTCCACGCCCGTGTGGTCCGCCGAGTGGAGGTGGAACAGCATCAGCTGCTGCGCGAACGCTGCGGCGGCGACGAGCTGCGACACCGCGTCCGCGTGCGGCGCCCGGGCCCGGTCGAGGCCGATGGCGACGGCGGCGTAGACGAGAAGCGCGAGCGCGATGGACGCGTGCTCGAAGTTGTGGAGGTGGTCGGACGGCACGGTGCCGTCGCCGTCGAACGGCTGGTGCCTCGCCGGGCCGATGACGAGCTCCATGAGGATGGACGCGACGGCGCCGGCGATGACGAGGACGAGCTCGAGGTAGCGGGCTCGCCGGACAGGAAACCAGACGGGCGCGACGTACGAGCTTGGCCTGAGCAGGAAGAGCCTGATGTGGTTGTAGAGATGCCACATGCCGACGAGGAGGAAGCCGGCGCCCGGCGCGACGTGGCCGACGAGGGTGCCCATGGCTGTGTGAGTGTGACTGCGTCTATGGAGGAAGAGGGGAGAGGAGAGGAGAGGTGACTGCAAGGGGTTTGAGGTTTTCGGGGGTTTTAAGATGGGTTGGAACTTGGAAGGCTTGACAATCTTCTTACGTTCTGTTTGGGCGGCGTCTCTGTTTTACGAACGTGTCGGTTTAGGGCAAATTCAACATCGTCATGGTCTGTTAGGGAAGTCATTTCACAACTATAGGCGAGTCAATTCACATTTTATAACTTGTGCGTGCCATTTAATTTGTTATAATTTTGACAGTGTTGATTGCGTGTCATCTAGAAGCATTGTTCTAAACACAAAAGACTAAATTAGATCCACATACGACAAGATTTGGCTATCTAATTAGTCTTGATTGTCTAATTAGATGTGTTAATTGTGCATGTTTTATGTTTATGGAGTGAGTAATGACGTCTAAATATATATCGACGAATATTTTTCACACTTTTTATAACTATTTAAATATCCTGTATGAAACAAATTTCTTTACACCAGAAAATCCATCTCATTAGCTAAAATCTATGCTTTTGGCGCAAATACACATCAACAAGTCATATGCATTACATAGCTAAAATCTTATATACATGCATTTTTTAGGTAACACACTGGCTTCGGTTTTGAGGCTAGTTGTAAAAATATGATGAGTACAAAGAACTCATTTATTTTGTATGCCGAAGTTTGGAAATAATGGCCATACAGATCTTCACCAATTTTGGATGAAGATTTAATAATAGAATCGCTTTCTAAATAAGTATCTTCTTTTGTTTGGTTGGTGTGGTTTAAGGATGTTTTCTCGTCATCATTTTTTATGCGTATTTGTGTTTGGTTCAGTCAACAACTCGTAATAAGTTGCTATAGCTTCTATTAAAGTAAAGGTCAAATTATCGATTATCAAATAAAAGCTAAAATATTATGATGGAAAATTGGGATACTTAGAGCACAATCGCTACACGTTTAGTAGGTTTGCACGTGCCCATGCTCTTGAAGGTTCACAGGAATTTTAGAGGAAATCACATATAGAAGAGAGTAGAGAGGGAACTGCATTGGACTTAGCTAAGGAAAATAAAACAAGAAGGGGATGATCATGCTAAATTTCCTATGGAATGTGGGTATAGGAATTGCAATCAATAGGACTTTTGCAATCCTATTTCTTTGTTCCAAATGGTGTCATACTGTCATAGGAACTTTTTCCCAAGGATTTCAGGCCTCCAAGATTCATATGAACTTACTCCAATTCAAAGGAGTCCTGAATCATCAATACGATTACAGTCACCAACTTAGTTGTCTGTCATATGAACAACACAACATAAAATATAGCAAAATTTGTATGAAATTCTTGTGTTACAAATTAACCCTTTCAGCCTTGTCTTCATCCTTATATTCAAGAGGAATGCTGGCACTAAGATGTTCAGTTCAGAATTCAACACAATGAAATCCGGACAGTGCCCACCGAATTCGACGAAAACAACCATCAAGTTTGGTCGTTCAAATCGTTTCTTTTGACACAAATGCTTCTGTTCAAGTAGGAAAGAGAAATACATATACCATGCAGTAAATCACAACTAGCCTATTCTTCAGATAGACCTAAGAAATCTGACCAGTGCACACAGGAATCGCTTACTCGAAAGTAAACGTCCAGATCAATCCAGGAACTTTTCTTTAAGTTAATCTAGGAGAGATTTAGATGAGGACGCTATTACTTTCCAAAAGCCTCTAGCTAGCTAGTTTTTTTAGATAGGTCTCTAGCTAGTTAATCACTTGGAACAAGATTCTGTGTGCTGCTCAGCAGATAGATTAGACCGCGGTTTTCTTCACCATTTCCCATTTTTCCCTAGGCCCTGACCAACGGCTGCTTTTTTTGGAATAAGATCGTCTCCAGCTTGTGAACTGGCTGCACAGCTACAGCATGATCTGCAGGCAACTGGTTAGGCGTTTCCAACTCGTCCGATCTGAAAACCAATGGCTAGGATCAGCAGCAGTGGTAGTAGTAGGATTGCTACAGTCCCCAATGTACCATATCCTGGAATGAGAGGCTCTGATCAGTTCAGGTTAGCCCTCCAGTTGTTTTGTACTAATCCTGCTTTCATATACTGCCTTCTAATAGGCTTTGGGTATATAAAACTTCTATATTTGTATTATAAGTGGTTTAAAAGCCAATGCAAGAAAATAGACTATGATGAAAACCTCCCAAAATCAATTTTAAAATTAAGTTTTAAAATTTAAATTTTGGTTACGGCTGAATAAGCAGACGATGAGAACTTACACATGTACCATTGTGCAGTAGCAGAGGAATCCAAAAATACAAACCCCTCCGTTTAAGTTTTTACAGTATAAGACCTCGTATGGAACTGAGGCATTTCATATAAATTTCACTATTTCTTGCTACTTTAGAACACATATATCTTACAGAGTCGCAGGAATGGGTTGAATTTGGTCCTGCGAAAATCCTCTAAAATTCCTCCATTCCAAAGAACAAAAATGCCCGAAGAGATAAAAATGGCCATACACCCAATTTTATTGCAAAGTAGATTACAGAAGGCCAAAATAGCAAATGGCACTGAATCTGGAGGCCAAACAAAATCTCCGCCCAGTTTCGGCCATCCCCCAGTACATACAAGCGTTGCTGCCGCCATGCGACGTCTCCTTCCTTTCTACACGTTGTCTGAGACAGGGAACACGCGTTTCTGCGTCGCGTCCCCCTCGCCGGCGAGCGCACCGACGTCGCTGTTGCTAGGCGCCTGAAGCTGCCTGTACTCCATGCTCCGGGATTCCCTCACCCTGAGGCACAGGTACGCCGTCAGGGCCCACACGCCGGCGAGCACCCAGCTGAACTGCAGGTTCGCCATCACCATCGCCCTCCGTGCCGCCTCCTCCGTCGGGCACGCCACCGCGCTCCGCATGGCGTCGCCGCCGGCATCCACTCCGTGGCAACCCCTCGGCACGAGCGCGGGGACCCACAGCGCGAAGCCCATGACGATGAACCACAGGCCCTGGAACAGCACCGACGCCGACCGCACCACCGCGACGGCGAAGCTCCTCGGCAAGACGACGGTGGCGGAGGTGGAGACCAGGGAGGCAGTGACCACGAGCTGGAGCAGCCAGTGGTAGTGCCCCTCGAGGCCGGCGTGGTCGGCGGAGTGGAACCGGAGAAGGAACAGCTCCTGGCCGAACACCGACGCGGCGAGCGCGGCCACCACGTCCCCGAGCTGCGCGCCGTTGTGGGAGGACGCGACGGCGTCGGCGGCGAGCGCCACGGACGCGTACACGGCGAGGTGGAGGTACATGGTGGAGTGCTCCAGGGCGTCTGGCTGGATCGAAAACGAGAGCAGGGGGAAGTCGACGAGCTGGTCGACGATGGCGAGCACGGAGAAGGAGAGCAGGAGGTAGAGCTCCAGGTGCTTCAGGCCGGGCAACGGCGACGGGAAGAGGAACCACACGGCGGCGCGGAAGCCGGAGGCGCCCTTGAGCTTGTATGCCTTGACGGTGTTTAGCGCGTGCCACATGCCGAGGACGGCGAAGGCCAGGCCGGGGACAAAGTGGCCAAGGAACGTGCCCATGGCGGCTAACCTTGGCGCTGCCGCTCTGCTAGCTTTGCGTGCATCCTCGTCGGCGCCGGCGTCGAGGCGAGGCAGTGCAGAGCACTGGCGCTGTGCAGTGACTTATATAGATCACCACCATGGTGTCGATCAGCTGCTGCAATGGTTGTCGCCAACATTGTTAGGATTTAGGACAAGCGTGGTGGCGGCAAAGCATGCATACGTGTTTGGAGTTTGGACTCCACTTCAGGATTACTGGACTAAAGTTAGTGGTAGCTTGCATGGAAAACAGCTGCATGCTTAAATAATTACACATTAGCAAACGGGTTTTCGCAGATCGATTGGAAAACAATTTTGAATCATTTTCAGTAGTACAGACCGGCTACATTTCGGGTTCTTTTTTAGCCCTTCACAGTACATGATAGATGAAATTTATCCGTTCATTTATACGGGTATTTTTTAATTGAATTCGTTATTAAAAAAATTACCCACCATATCACCATGGGTAATATAGTCATAATTCTGTTCTCTCTCGTTTTTTTTCATGTTGTCACGAGAGCCGTCGAACATGATCGGACGGTTAAAAAAATAACAAAAAAAATCTCCAAATTTATTTCCTATACTTAACACGAATCTTCGTACAATCAGATGGTCAAAAAAACATAAAAAACAATCGAAAAAAACTAACAAATCACATATATATTTTTTTATTTTCTCATAATACCCTTATATACTATAAGTATAAGTTTTATTAGTATAGAGCGAATTTAAACCGTTGGATCATTACTACGATTTACCAGTATACTGTGGTATGTTACACTGTAGAGACCTTTTTTTTACGTGACCATTCTAGCTCTGCAGCTACTACTACTATGTGAAAAGTTAAAGGATATGAACTCGTTTACAACCTACAGAATTCAGATAGTGTGCATCTTCAGTCTCTCTCTTTTAGTTTTGATATGCCACTCAAAAGAGGAGCATTCTCCATGAGATGGGAAAATTAAAGAGAATCCATCGAACCGGCACATAGATCAGTAGTGCTTTGACCACTTCACCTAATAAAATTGCATACATAATCTTGGCATGTACATACCTCTTCTGTTTTATGTTGCAGGAATTGACAAGAGGCAGAGAGACGATTGTTCATAACTTCATATACTACAGCCATTGAGCCATGATACCAATTACCACTACTTCATAATTAGTGCGTGGGCCTAATAATATTGCAGGGATGTTCGATCGAGTAACTACGCACTAACTAGTCAATGTTAGTGCTAGCTGCGTTCGATGCCATTTTCAGGCAACGGTTGATTGATCAGTCAGTGCAGTAATTAACGTTTCCCAGAAGCAGCAGACAAATTAAAGGTAGTAGTCGCTTCAACTTTTTTTTGGTACATTCCTTTTTATAAAACTTTTGTTTGGTAAACTTTAGTTGGGCTGTCATGTGGATGCCAACATATATACCATGCATTTTTTGTTACTCGCTCTGGTTGAGATAAGATTCGATTAAAATTTTAAAACTATAACCATCAATTTGTATTAAAATAAGCTATAAAGGAGTAATAAGTTTATGATAGTACATTTTTAGGCAAATCTATACATATAATTTTCTTTTGTTTTAAAATTAATGATTTGATATGTTAGTAATGTCAAAGTTTAAAAAGTTTGACTCAATCTTATCATAAAAAACAAGTATTTATGGTTAGAGGAAGTATAATTATAGAATTTTTAATTTTTAATTTAAAAATAAATTCTCTTAAATCTTATTTTTAAATATAAACCTTTTGCCCACCTTAATCAATTTGGTGTGGAAGCCCACACACCCATGCCAGGAATAGTTGGCGTGGCAACATTATCTAGCCACACCAATTAGTCCAGCGTCCCAAAATCTTTGCCACGCCATCACTTTTTACTGGCGTGTTAATATTGTCGTGTCACGCCGTGACCAAAATACTTAAATGAATTATCTAGGGTTTATTTTTAAAATTAAAAAGGTTCAAAAAAATAATAAAAATTTATACAAAGTAGGATGCATTGCTTATTTCATGAAACGGAATTGCTAGAATTTTTTCGCTGAAAAAACTTTTAATTTTTGGACCGTCAGATCACAGAAATTTGTGCGGGAGAAGGGAAAAAATATCACGGCACGCAGGAAGCGGGGAATCGAACGCGCACAACCTCCAGAAGCGAAAACGCACGCTGCTGGCCAACTACGCCATACTATAGTATATAAGTTACATTTGAAAGATTTTTAAAAAAACTATGGCCAGATTTTTAGACAGTCCCTCACGAAATGCGTCCTCGTTCGGATAGACCTCCATACCGGTCCATCTGTGTGTATGGACCATAATAGGCCGCGTGATTTAGGCCCATCCAAAGAGGCCTCCGGAGTCCGGGGGAGCGTCCACCGTGCACACGGCCGTCTCGGTGGTCCACCGCTGGAGATACGACGCGCTGCCGGCGCTCTCGTCGCGTTGCCGCTGCGCATGCCGGCCGCCGGTCAGACGTACGCTGCCCAATTTGTTCATGACCCTCTCTGCTCTGAATCTGAACTCCCAGCCGCTGCCACCGCCGACGGCGACGGCGCCCCACGCGCCTAGCTAGTACTAACACCCACGGCCGAATGGAAGGCCAGGCCAGCTAGAGCCAGACACGAAGGGAGCTCAGCTGGACCAACCGGTCCATGCATGGTGATGGCCTGACGGTGACGGGGCTGACCTTGTTTGATGCGTGCAAGTGGGTGACCTTGCTTGCCTCTCGCCTGGGCCACGTACATACGGCCCCGGCAGGAGTTATACCTGCCCGATCTGCTTGTATCCTTGTTCGTCTAGGTAGATTCCTGCCAGAATGAGGTAAAAGACCATGTCTACTCACTTAAAGGTTTTTACTTATTTCTATCATTCAAATTTAAACGGTAAAAATTATAATATTATAGAATAAAAGTAATACTGACACTTAAATTTGAAACATAAAAATAATAATATTATAAAACGAAGGTAGTACCAACCAAGTGACAGATGGACCTCAATGATTATGAAAGGCAAGACAAGCTTAATATATGACGTAGTATACTCATGTTCCCATTTATTAAACGCTGAAAACTGGAAAAGCTAAAAAACAAGGACGACACAGCTCCAGCATGTTTATCTTCGCTTTCCCACCAATCAAGGGGTCATTAAGCTCAGTCTCAGCCACTACTACCTCCGGCGCGTATATATCAATCACCCGTCCAATCCAGCGCAACTGCGGGAGCATAAAGCATGCAAAACCAACCACCAATGGTGTTTCTTCACATGAGCTACTTGTCGGCCTCCGGCGCCACATGTACAAAAACACACACTCCTCCCGATCGGTGCCACCGTCGTCGCTGCATGTCCACCCCAAGATCCACGCACAAACGCGAGCACAAACCGTATCTGGCATGGACCCCTGCTTCGGGCCACGCCGAGACGGCGACGTGCTCCTGCACAGCTGCACTGACGAAGCCTTGTCGATCTAGCGCGGTTGGGACGTCGAAGCCATCGGAGGGACACCGGAGAAGGCCCCCCTGTTCCTGGTCGATTCTTGCACGGCGAATTGGCGAGGCTTCAACTCGCCACCTACCTCCCTCTCGTTAGCTACACCTCAGTCATGCCACAGAAATGGCAGCCTGGCAGGGCGTGTGTGAAGGTGGTCTGGACAGCGGCCACAGGCTCCGGTGAAGTTTTGGCGAAATCAACTATTCAGTGTACTGTCCCGTTCTTTTAATGTTATCGATTATCGTAGGCAGCTTCACAAGTTCTTAAACGACGTGATTATTTAAAAGTTTACATATATAAGTTTTTTAAATAGTATTATAAGATAACTTTTTAACTTTATAATAATTAATTACTCCCTTCGTCTTAAAATAATAAAATCTACTATTAGATATGACACATCCTAATACTACGAGTCCAGATTTGTAGTGGTAGGATGTGTCACATCTAATATTTTTTTTATTATTTTGAGACAAAGGAAGTAATTTGTTTGTGCCCTCGAAATATCTAAAAAATCATATAATCTATCATCTATTATCCAATTAAACAAAAAGAACTAGGTATTGACAATTAATTGACGCTGTTATGACGAAAACGATTAACAACTAAACATTGCATCACACGGGCACGGAATGGCGAATAGTGGTGTTAACTTTTGCTATTTCTATTTTAAAATATAAGTTCAAATATTTTTTACTCAAGTGTTAACATGTTACTGATCCTATATATACCCCGACCTCTGGTCACAAATCTCAATGTCGTTTTGTAGTGGCGCACGGATCTGGAATTTTACCCTCTGTGGTCGACTGTACCAATGTTTATATTTCAGTAGGCTCGCTTCTCTAAATTATAATGGATTTACACATAGTAAAAACTAGATGTATCCCACGAGTTGCTGTAGGATAGTTGTATTGACACATATTTTAAAGATCGATACACACTTAGGCTGTGTTCGAAGGTGGCCATTCAGCCAAGATTTTTAGTGCACGTAAAACAAGATAAATTATTAGTATATGATTAATTAAGTTTTAATTATTGTAAACTTGAAAAATATATTTATTTAATTTTTTTAGTAACTTATATATAGAAATTTTTCGTACAAATCGCACCATTTAACAGTTTAAAAAAACGTGCTAACGAAAATTGAGGGAGTAGCTCGGCTAATATGTTACTCCAAACACACCCTTAGTGATTTAAAAAGGTAAAGGGAGGCAACATAGAAGGTATTTTGAAATTCTAGTATAGCAACTTTTGCAAGGAATGAACAGGTAACAACAAACACGTCACTTTGAGAGCACTGAGTTCAGGGCCTCGTATATAAAACCCACAGTGCTGCGATGCAGAAAATTGGAGCTTAGTTAGGCATGATGAACCAATAGGATGAATAAGGTTGAAGTTTAACAGTAAGCTTGTTATTCTTGCAACGACAACAATTGAATGTTTGCATACATTATATTTTATTTTTGCTGTAACTGCTGGAGGCAGCTATTGCCTAACTGAACACACTTTATTGTTGATCAAAGGATAGGATACAAATGTATAAATGGTACAAGGAGAAGAAAAATGCTGAAAATACTTAATACAATCCCTATTTTTATCACATCTAAAAAAGAACAAATATGAGTCACCTAAGGTACATAAAATTCAGGAATTAAATTATGCAAACTGACTGGGGCTGACATGAAGCTACCTACCATATGAGAAAATGGGATGCATGAATAATTCATTGATTCTGCAGTTTTTTGTCGATAAGGAAGATAAACATAATAGATGAGTCAATATGATCTTGAGGTGTATAAATACTAAATTAATTTTTAAGTTAATTCAAGAATTTTGAGATCGTACTATCACTATACTAAAAGAATGAACTCAAGTAATATTGGTGTAAAGAAAATGCAAGGAGACAGGGACCCCTACAGGATATATGTGGCACTTACAATTGGTCTTTACATAAAGAACTGCTGAAGCCGGAAGGATCACGCAAAAAGGATGAGAACTCCGTTCTGCATATGATAAAAAATTATCTCTATTTAAATCACCACTTCACTTAATCACAAAGTTCTATGTGAAATCGCAGGCCTGCCTGAATGATCAACTGATTTTTGATAATTTTCTTATCACGTGGAATTATCTCGTTTACAGCGCAAGATACATAATGTTCACAAAATGAGCTGCATATCAAATCATTGCTTCATTGAAACTTGCTCAATGGTAGGAATTATCTGCAATGATTCAGTGATGCAAGTTTACTACTCAGTTTTCCCTGGTACAATTTAATATACGACAACCAGTATGCAATATAAAGCTGCTGGATAGTTGCAAGGAAACATGAATAATCACAAAACAGAAAAAAATTGCAAAACAAAGGAGCATAATAGGAATTCAATTGCAAACAAAGGAGCATAAAAGGAATCGTATAGTTAGCCATAAAAAAGATTTTTAGTGTTATGTTGTATGCATACCGTGGAAGAAAGTTTCCCCAATAGTTCAACAACATAGGGCACTAAACCGATAGGGAATTTATGGAATCCAAATAAACCTGGGATGAAATCGAAGGAATTAGTCCTGCGAAAGGGAGTAGTTAATCTGCTAATGCAAATAGTGTAGCACGGGGAAAAAGGAGCAGATTAGGATACTGAAATCTGTTGGAAATTGACAATTTAATTGTAAAGAAATTAGTTTGAGTGCTCAATCTGCATCAATCACAATATTGATTAGAAAGAGATTCAGCTCAATTGGGGATGAGCCAACACTGGGAACAATGGAGATCAAGTGGAAAAACCTCCTACTTGCTCGAGAGGATCGATCCAGCAAATGTGCTTGTTTGGAGGAGGAGCAGCACCAACCTTGGTACTGCTTTTGTTCATACAACATACATGATTAGCACCAAACATTGACATGGGTATCATAAAAAATATAAAGAGAATATGAGAAGGGAAGACGATGAACCGAATTCCAAGCGACAGCTACGGAAGACGAAAATGGATAGACGGTAGTGGGAAGCCAGCCGGGCGATTTCCGTTTATTGCGGCACCCCAAGGAGTCGAGTAGGAGGGGAGAGGTAAGAAACGCCAGGCAGGGAGGTGGTGGGGAACTTTGACGGTGGGGGAATCTGAGGAAGGGGAAGCAACGTTGCATCGAGCGTTGAGTGGATCGACTCTCGAGCAGCTGGGGAAGATGACCTGTTGGTTAGTAATTAGTTGGGCTGTTAACACACAACACAACCCAAATTGGATGGTGGCACAGTGCTGCTTGGATTTGGTAGCTGGTATTGTTCCCTAGTTGGGCTTCACGGTTAGGCCATATGCTTGTTGGATCGATGTAACGCCCTAGCGTTAGCTATAAAATTAAATTAATAAAAATCTTAATTGCGAAAAATGGTTCGTTGATTGTTGTCGTGTGTGCCAAGATTTTGAACCAATCCAATCCTTGTGAATCAATCCCCAACTCAAAATCCATTCAAATTCAATTCAAATCCCCCATCCAAATTAATCCATTCAAAATCCAATCCCTCTGTTTGGCCACAAGCTTCCTCTTCTCCCTCAGCCGGCCCAACCCAACTCCCTGTTCGGCACCCTACCTAGGCCACCCCAACTCCTCAGCCCAATAACACCACCCGCAAGCCACAGGCCTGCCTGCTCGCCGCGCGAACACGCGCGTGGCATGTGCACCGTGAGAGGAGAAATCCCCTCTCGCTCTATCTCTCTCTTGCTCACCGGCTGTCGTTGCCAATTTCGAATTCGTCCGACGTGCGACCCTAGTTTTTGCTGCCCCGCTCGTGCACGCGCCACGGCTGACCAGCCGGACACCGCCATCACCCCGCGCTGTGCCGGCGACCGCCCTATCTCTGCTCGCCGCCAACCCGCCCGCCAGCCTTTGCCATCATCTCCTTGCGTCACCTCGGCCCCGCCGCAAGCTGCCAAGCCGTGGATGGCCTCACCTGGACGCTCGCTCGCCCCGCTGTCGATGTTTTACACCGGCAATAAGAATATGGGACTACTCGTGAGACCTAAACTTGATGAATTGCAAAGGAACACGAGATGATTTACCCTGGTTCAGGCCCTCGAGGTGAGGTAATACCATACTTCCAACTGTTGTGTATTGCATTTGAGGTTTCTCTAGTGAGATTTCGCTATGCCCTCAAGGGGGCACCCTGTCTCCCCTTTTATAATGAGGAGACAGGATTACAAGGTAGGAATTCCAGTTGAACTCCGACCAAGAGATTTACTTCTAGGAATACAACGTGCCCGACTAGGACTATATCCTTTTCTTGTCGTACAAGGTAATGTATACCGAGTCCTATTGTATCTCTAATTACAAGGTTTGGTCCATCCTCTGTCCGAGTGGTCTTAATGCTTCTCATGAGGTACCCGGGGCCCATGGCCTCCACAGCAGCTCTTGAGACCTTCATAGTTGAGTCATAGCTGATGCCGAGTGCTCATCCTCCTTGGTGAAGATTTCCCGAGTACCTGCCGTCCGAGTGCCTCTTCTCCAAGTCCTGCTCATATCAGCTGGCAACGAGGCTATGAAGGGCTTCATGAAAAAAAATATAAATAGTGTGCGCCAAGTAGGCGCACCTATTAGGTGTAGCACCGACTTTGTGCTTAATTGTGAAATAATTAAACATAAAGTCAAAAATCTTTAACCTTTTAGTCTTTCCCGAGTAGTATACTACTCGGAAGTTAGACTCTTCAACATCATGTCAGCTGGAAGAATTTTTGCTTAGGGCAATTGTTGGCTAAGCATGTAAGCCGAGTACCACTTCATGAATTTTAACCTAATATGTGGTTAGGTGTACTTGAGAAATACATGCATCCCCAAGTTTAATGGAGATCAGCTGTTGATCCCTTTAAGGATGTATCCTCAATACCTGGAAATAATTCAGATATCTAAACACATGTGTCCAGTAATTAGGCTTTTATGAAGAATATCTGATTATTTAATTGGTTTCTGTAAATAGCATATGCATTGTGATTTTAATATAGTCGGCGATCGGCCCAATTAAGCATGCCTTTAGAAATTCATATCTTGTGGCCCAGTACTGATTTAGTCGGCCCAAGCCCACTTATCAGCACAGTCTTTATAAAGCGGGAGGAGAGAGAAAAGATTCCCCCTTCTTCTCCAGTCTACCAATCATTTCGTCTTCCAGCTCTACGCCCAAATTTCACGTTTTCCGCCTCTCTAGGGTTCGCTGTAGCTTGTGCCCCCGCTCGAGACTCGCCAGAATCCGCTCCACCGTATCCATTTCCGACCTCCACAAGCCATTCCCCTAAATTTCTCGCCCCCGACAATGCCGAAAGCTCCATTTGAGATCCCTGATATGACTGCTGGAATCTGGCTGATGTCGGATTGCAGCTTGGTGAAGCTGAAGTAGCTGGAGAAGCGGTTGATGCTGCAGCAACAAGACGTCATCCACTGGCGTACTGCAGAAGGGGAGTCTATACCGGTGCACAAATCTGGTGAGACCGTCGTCTTCATTTCATTCTTCGATCGCGGTCTTGCCCTCCCTTCCTCGGATTTCCTTCGCCAGCTCGTTTTTCTACCAAATAGAGTTGGTAAATTTGAATCCTAACTCTATTCTTCACATTTCTATCTTCACCACTCTGTGCGAAGCTTTTCTGGGGGTTAAGCCCCATTTCAATCTTTTTGATACTTGTTCCACATCAAGCCTCAGCCGTCCAAAAACAAAATCCAAACCATTGGGGGAGCCGGACTCCAACTCAGGAATGAGATGAAGAAATCATATCTCAACGTCCCCCTGAAAACTTCCCTGAAGGGCTGGCACAGAGAATGGTTTTACTGTTCTAATCTCAAACCTTCTCTGCCCCCTTTCTCTGGTTCTCCACTAACGGTTCTACCCAGTTGGTCATCAGTGCCAAATTATGAAGAAATGGGGCAGGTATACCAGCTGATGGAGAGGATCGACCTCCTGAAGAGCACGGGGTTGACTGGTCCCTGGGTGACAAGGTGCTTCCTGAATCGCAGCACCAGACCTCTAAAGGCCAGGAGTCACTTCGGCTGGAACTACCAAGGCAATGATAACCCCAGCGGTGAATACCTTGACGTAGCCGACAAGAACAAGGTTACTGACACCTTGCTCGGCTTCTTTGTCAATGGAGTGGTGGAGATCGTGGACGAGGAGCATGCCCCCAAGCCTTACTGCCAGGGCAGGCCTCGGCCAAAGGTATCCTTGAAGATATTGATGATAGCTTGTTATTCACCTGTGATGAATATTTGTTGATATCTGTCCTGGCTTGATCTGCAATGTGTGAAACATATATTGTTGAAATTACTTGCAGGATTGTGAGGAGTTTGATAATGACTCCCAAGATTAGTTGGCCACAAAATCGAAGAAGTGGCCGGCAAGCTCTTCTGCCACCCAACCCAGCCCCAAGAGGCTTGGGAAGAAGCCAATTGAAGACCCGGGCAAGAAGAAGAAAAGCACGCCGAGTGCAGTGCTAGGGAGCCTGATGATCAAGGACCCTGTCAGTTCAGCTCCCAGGCCACCAAGACCGAGGCCTGCATCGCCAAGCCCGAAGCTTGTGCCGCCGAGCCCAAGGCTAGCGCCACCGAGCGCCTCGACCCCCTAGTCGGCTGCTTCAGGAACAGAGCCGACTGAGGCCAAATTAGCATCGCCGATTGCCGCGCTGACTGGCCCGACAGCCGGCAGCTCTCCGCCACTGAGCAGGCTATCAAGCCCCTCGCTGACATCTTCTGGAGCTCCCTTATGGAAGTTCAAGACTTCCAAGAGGTAAAAAATCTTCAATCTTCTAAGAATCTTGAATGATATTGTAATGTCTTGATATTTGACATATTGTACAGGAAGCGAGTTGACATAAATCCCAAGGGGACTATACCACCAGCTCCTGCCACCGAGCCCATCCTAGCGGAATCAGAACCAGTAACGTCACCTACCGAGCCAGAGGCTGCCCCAACTGCTGAAGCTGAAGCAGTGCTAACAGTAGAGTTACCAGTGCCGGCCAACCAGGAAGCGGATGCTGAAGTTGTTGCCCCAGCCCCCGAGCAGATCCCCTAAATCCCTGTAGCTGTCGAGCTCAGGGCCAGGACCCCATCGCCAATAGTATCATTGTCTTCTGATGAAGGAAATCTCCCCAGGCTCGAAGCCCCTCCGTGCAATTTTCCAAGAACGTTTTATTGGGTCACCCCCGAGGGGGTTGGAGAGAGCTACGAGCATGACGAGTAAGCAGCACTGAGAGAGCAAAGAAATCTTATGTATGCTGCAATTGCTGCGTCCAAGGGAGTCCAGGTACACAACGAATCTTGCCATGTTGAGTGCTTGACAGTTTCTGTTGATCTGGTATTCTGCTTTCTGACTCTGATTACCCCTGATTGGCGCTGAGTAGAAGATTGTCGATCGCTCGAAAAAAATAAATAAAGTCCTAACCGAGCTCACCCCCCAGCTACAACAAGTGCGCCAGCTCCAAGTAGCCAAGGTCGACCTAGAGCGAACCAGCCAAGTGAGGGAGACATGGCTGAGGGGGTCGGCAAACAAGCTCAGGGATGAAAACTGGGCCCAAACTGAAAAGATCAGAAGTAAGTCTTTTGTGCTGTCCTCCCGAGTGAATCCCGAGTAGATTTCCTCAGCATTATTGATTCCTAGCTGCCTTGTTGAGTTTTTACCGCAATCTTGAGTTTTTGATTGTTTTGTATTGCAGCCCTCGAAGCCGAGCTAAAAGCCCAAACAAAGGAGAGAGAAAAATAGGACAAAAAGCTGAAGGAGGTGGAGAAGTGTAACATCCAGAAATTCACCACCGAAATTCTAAACATTCATGTGTATTAAATCCCTACCCAGAAAAGCCAGGGTACACAAATCCAAGTTGCCATACAGAGTGTCTTACAAACAGAGTAAAATTATAGTACATAAATACAGCGGAAAAGGGTAAAACAAAGTCTATAAACAACGGGCCCAGCAGCAGCTTCCATCCCACAAGCACCTTGATGGCGGAGCCAGCCTATGCCTCAGGGCGATCCTCGTCGGACGCGTTCTCCAACACTGAGAGGGGAAAAAGGGAGCAAGGCTGAGTACCACCCACAGTACTCAACAAATTACACCGACAATTATGCGTATGCATGAGGAACAAAGATGGGCTAGGGTTTGATTTGCGTAAAAGCAGTTGCAAACAGTAGTGGTTCGCAAACAGTAAAAGGTTGATTAATTTAACAATATTAGTTCTCCACCGATTCACGTTACCCACTTGAACCAGGCCCAACCATCCCTTAAACTGATCAACGTTACACTACATTGACCAGTCTCCATCGATGAACGCTACACCATGTTCACCAGACTCCTCCGGTTACCATTACACCACGTTAACCGGACTCCACTAATTAACGTTACACCACGTTAACTAGTCACCACTGAACAACGTTACACCACGTTGACCAGTCTCTCCTAATCAATGTTACACCATGTTGACCAGGCCGCGCTGATGAACGCTACATCAGGTCCACCAGGCGTCACTAATGAGCGTTACACCACGCTCACTAGTCTCCACCGATTAACGTTACACTACGTTAACCGGCCACCCCCGATCAACTCCACCACGTTGACCGGACTCCATACCTTCCACCCGAACCACACCAGTTCCATAAAGCTAGATTAATTGTCTAAAGGTGAGACTAATCACGGTGAGTCTTGACCAATATGCCCATAACCGCGGGCGCGGCTATTCGAATAGATTTACTCTGATCAGAGGTGTACAACTTTACCCACAAGACACAGCCCCACACACGTTCCCGTGTGCCACTACAAACTTTTAACCCTTGCGCAACGACGAGAAAACGTTGCAATAGGCCCAATTTGGTTGCAAAAGGTAGTTCTTGCCACTAAATCGCGTTCGTTGCCAATGGTTGCAAAAAGTCACGTTGCAATAAGAACTTGCAACCGTTGCTAGTTTGGCGTTGCAAGAGTTAGCTTTTCTTGCAACCATAGCTGTCCGTTGCCAAGCATGGCAATAGGACGTTATCGCAACATTCACTGGCGTGGCAATACGAGCACTTGCCACGCTCGTTTTCTAGCAACAGGTGGTAAATGCAACGAGCGATAGCGTAGCAATAGAATTTTGTTGCCACGCTAGAATTTTGTTGCCTAAGGTGTTGTTGCCATGACCATTATGCCGTGGCAAGTAAACCATTTGCCACGCAATTTTATTTGTTGCAAGAGAGTGTACATTATTGCCACGATCGCTGTGGCGTGGCAAAAGTATCATTTGCCACACTTTTTTATTCGTTGGAAGAGATGATATGGTATTGCCACGGTTGTCGTGGCGTGGCAATAGTATCATTTGCCACGCAAATTCACCCGTTGCGAGATACCGTTCATTATTGCCACGACTGCGGTGCCGTTGCAACAGTATCATTTGCCACGCAATTTTATTCGTTGCGGGAGATTAATTGTTATTGCAACAATAGTAATGTCGTGGCAATACTATTATTTGCAACGTAAATAAGTCTGTTGCCATAGAGCATATTGCCACGCATCGCGGCTCGTAGGCATAGCTTTTATTGCAACGCTAGTAACATTTAATTTTGGTTTAATAAATCATCATTGTAAATCAATAAACCATAACAAAAGCAATTGCACTCACATATATTAATTATAATCAATCATTCAATATGTTGCCAAACCATGAAAATAGTAGCTAAAATCATAAACGAGTGTACAGTTCACTCATTATTTGACAACTTTTTAAAAACTTCCTAACATCTATGCAGCACTCGAGAGTTTCCTAGCAGCGCAACATGTCATCGCCTCGGCTATGTCCTCGCTTGATTATGAGCCTCCCACTGAAACCTTGTCCACCTACTGCCAAAAGAATAAGATTGGGATATCACAACAATATTAAGTTTACTAATTCTTGCACAAAATGTAACGAGATTCAGATATAACATGGTTCTAATTAATCAAAACTATAGAAACAACATTGTACATATAATCAGTTTGCTATCAAATTCTCTGAATTTTCAAGGCAGCAGCAGTACAGTTGATTAGAAAAATCATAACTAGAGTTCTAGACAACAAAAAATTATATTCTTTAACAATACGGAAAGCCCATGAAATTCTCTACATCTTTCTAGTTATTTGTTAAATAAGATTCTGCAGTTATCATGGTCAAAAAATACAAACGCCCACTGCTGTTCAGAGCAAGGTCAAAACCTGACCGGCTACTTACAAAAGTCATAACTCCCAATTCTCCAGGGCTAAAATCATGACCTTTCATGATGACAAACATCTCTAAACCCTCTACAACTTTGGTATTATCAAGTATCACAGAAAAGGTAAATTACTACTCGGAACAATTCACCCAATCAAAACTGCACAAGCTGCAGTTTTCAGCACGTATGTTAAATGTATTTTCTACATTTCCTAGTTCTACAAGGAAGGTCACATTTGATAAAATTTCAGCAAATGATGCAAGAATTTAGATTCCAATTAGCTGATAACATAATGCAGTAGTTACCTTCCTCCTTTTGGGATTATTTCTTGTTCTATTCATCAGTTGCTGTGAAGTAATATATGTCTTCGGTGCAGCCACATTTGCAGTGTTTTCGTTGAAAAGACTTTTGCTGAGAGCTGCAGTACTTTTACTGGAGCGAGTAGGTGTTGGTGCATCTTTTTGTATAGTGACAACGCTTCCAGGCTGAGTCTATAAACATTAAATTGTTTGATCTATTTTAGCTATAGTTCAAGGTACATAGCTCAAGATACATGGAATATAGTGGAATAGTGTCATTACCTCCTGTAACCCATCTTCATTTTCAGTTTCATGTTCACCAGTCCCATCTTCCTCTAGTATGCTTGGCGCAACTTGTATACTGGCATTGTTTTGCGGGGTACTCTACACATACAAATATTGTGGTAAAAAATTAGGCATCATAATCATAAGTTTATTAAGAGGACAAAGGATGAAAAATTATTCTAATACCATATTCATAGTTCCTTCTTTGTGCTGCGCTAGCATATTAAGAAATTC
The DNA here is from genome assembly GCA_003991445.1 of Oryza meyeriana var. granulata. NCBI lineage: Eukaryota > Viridiplantae > Streptophyta > Magnoliopsida > Poales > Poaceae > Oryza > Oryza meyeriana. The sequence continues at coordinate 27,804 of RYFJ01004411.1, forward strand.
TTGCTTCATTTCTTCTCTTATATTTATCTTAGCATTTTCCAGCTCCTCTTGCATCCTCCTCCTATTTTCTTCTTTCTCCCTTTCCCTTTCTGCAGCTTCTTGCGCAATCTATTCTTTGAGCTTCTCAACCTCCGCTTCAAAAGCAATGCTCTTCTCCCTAGCTGCAGCTTGAGCACGTGCATGTACTTCAAGGTTCTCTTTCATAAGTTCTCTGTGAGTTCGATATGTAGCGAAATATCCATGTCCATATAATTTGGATGATTTGATTTGTGTTGTTTCTTTGTAGCATGACTAGAAAATCATGTTCTCCTCAACAGTTGTAAGTGTTTGTCTATCAGGTTCTAAGCCAATCTCACCAATTTTCATGGCTGCATTTTCCTAAATTAAATAACAGAACCTGTTAAGAGTTGCTTGACACAACCAGCAGCTATAAAAAAGGCTTGATGAAACATTTACTCACATATACTGAAGCTGATACAGAATTTGACCATCTGCCATGTTTTGTGTGAGTGGTTCTCCAAAGAAGAAGATCACTTGGCTCTTCACCAGTTTCTTGGTCTCTCTAGGATGCCACAATACAATTCAACACACAAGTATTGCATCATACAAGGGAAGGACTAGATTAGTGTATCCAATGATTACTGCTCAAAAGCTACACTGTGAGAAGTTTTTTGAACCCATCAGATGACTGGTTTCTTTGCTGCTGACGGTTGGAGGAGTTCTGGCTGCTAACTTTCTGCAGAATGAGACAAGTGGTATGTAACAATGCAACTAAGGTTGATCAAGTTTGTTTGACAAAGTAGATTTTACTAGAACTGACCTTGAATTTATCAGATCCAAAATACAACTGCAAGTAGTGCCACTCAAGAAGGTGTATTTCTTCGGGTTTATTTCGTATCCTCTCACCATAACTATTATAAGCCCTGTATGTGGCACTCAGAGCTGATCGCCATCCTTTGTACCGCTCCTTGGCAATGTTCTATATTTTCTCTTTTCTTTTATCCTCATCGTCAATGTTGATGAAGTTCCACCTAAGCTGTTTACCATTAAGAAGCAATCAAATGTTTCATCACAATTACTTATACGCATCGTACGAGTAGGAATCAAAAATAGTACACATCATACCAGTATCTCATCTGCAATTTCTTTTTTGACTTGTTCTTTTATATCCTTCCAACTGTTTACTCCAATTAGTGGGGCCCATTTCCTTGTAAATAATACGACCTCATCGACAAATGCACAGGTATTCGGTCCAATGGACTCCACGCCTTTCTGAAATTCAATTGGGAGTTTTTGAGTGCGTTCCTTAACTCTCTTGTTGCCTACTGTAAATCCTTTAACAGTGCCAGACTCTTTTCTTGCGTTCATTGGAGCCATGTCCTTGCAAAAAAGACAATAACAAACTTGAGCTGTTCTAGTTCTCAATTAAGATATGCGAACCCAATATTAAAAGTACATGCATGATCACAAACCATTTCCCTCGTCCCTTGCCTTCCTTGCATGGCTTGGCCTATTTGTTAACGCCAAAATTTGGTAAGGCCCTGTATTAGATTCGGTCAAAGGAGAAATTGCAGTCAACTGACGAGAAGAGACCGGAATCGGAAGGAGCCATGAAGACCGTTATTTGGCAATTATTTACTGTACATATTAAATTAGGCAGATGTTTATCTTTAGGAAACCTGACGCTCGTGTCGTTCAGGATTAGTTAGCGTTTTCTATTATGGATAGGAAATTGTATACCGTGTCCTATAAGGACTCATGTAACTCGGGGTATATATACGTATGCCGGGGACCTTGTAAATCATCACATGATCAATACAAATTTCGGCGCATGCCACCCTTCGACGGGATCCTGCTTCTCGTAGCCGGGCTGCATCGGTTAGGTGCGCGAACTCCTGCGAGAGGGTAAGTCTCGTCACCCCCGCCGGTACCTATCGGCTAGGACTTCCTCGGTTAGGTCCGATATTTTCTAGTGGTTTATGGTAGTCGGCTTACCACGATATATTCTTTATCTATGGCTGCATCAGTTCAGTTTGACATCATAGATTGATTAGGTATATCACATCACGCGTGCATAGATCGTATCGGCTTACTGGGAGGATTTATCATCAGTTCGTGTTGCAATCGGTTAGGTCGACTACTGAACTGCTAGTGATAAGTCGGTCCTGCTAGGCGATGCTTTGTGTGCAGGCGTTTTATCGAGTGCATAGCCGGTAGTTCATCTTCATTCACGGTCGCATCGATATCTATCGGCCCATTGAGGTCATTGTTCTCATTGTTGGTCTGTGCTGCAACGGTTGGTCCGATCTACTAGACTGACGATAATAAGCTTTACCCTTGATGAGCCGATGGTGTTGTGCGATGGTGTTATCGGAGGTGCTTAGCCGATAAGTTATCTGTTAAAGCCGACTTACATATTATTCATTGTCTAATTCTATACTCCGCTCTGTTTCTCAGTAGTCGGCTGGCTATCAATTTCTCTTTTTATGTTATTTGCATGCTTATCATATATTCTTGGCCTCATATTATTGTTACATCGGCTAAGGACTAGCCGATGGGCTTTATTCCTCCGATCCAAGTACAAGTACAAAGCCGGTTCCGGGGCAGGACCCCAGGGTGAGGGCCCGGGCACGAGCTAGGTAAGGAACCAGTAATACGGGCGTGACAGCGGATGAAGACCCCCCGGGAGCCGATTATAAGCAAAGGGCCGGGCCACAGGCAATATCTTCATCGGCAATACGCAGTAACACTAAACTATGATCGGCTAGGATTTTTGATTTATTTACTATGACATTATACCTGTTTAATTTTACCAAGTTATAGCCGGTTTTTTTGAGTAATCTTCGATGCTCGGTAGCAGATACTTGTTTATTATTATGATATTGCTCCGCCACATCGGCTCTAACCGATGTAATAGTGCTACAGTGCGTATCGGCCATCAGCCGCTGAGATGAGTCCCAAGCCGGCTTCCAGCCGATTGGCTCGCGAAGATTTAACATTTCTTTCTCCTTGGTCAATTACAGGGTCAACATTGGATGGCACGCCTACGAACCTCAAGACTTTAGGACTGCAATGGAGCTAAGCAGATCTCCCAGGCTTTCGCGTGTCCCCAGAGCCGGGACGCCCCTGGCGGGTTTTCGGCGTCAACACGCTTTTGGCAGCTGTGGGACCCGAAGTTTCAACCAAAATTTCAACAAACACAGTTTCAATCAAGATTTCAACATGGCGGAAAAGAGTCAAGACGGACAACGTAATTCGGTCATGGAAGATCTAACGATAGAACAAAACAACAAGTTTGAACAGACCATTGACAAATTTTCTGAAGCTGTGGCCTAGAATCCTTCAGTAGACAAGGCAAGCGATTCAGAAGTCTTAGTTTTCCAAAACCAGTACTGGTAGGAGATCGAAGCCGGCACAACCCAGAAGTCCACCAATTAAGCTTTGCAGGAGATGGTTAATGAGGCTGTTCACCATGCGTCATCATCAGTCCGGGAGTCTTGGTAAAACACACTGCACCTGACATCTCGATCACAGAAGAACTGTTTGAATGGATCATTGGCCCAAGAACCCATGGGGTCTGGTTGACGCCAAAATTTGGTGAGGACCTGTATCAGATTCGGTCAGAGGACGGTTGCAGTCGGATAATGGAAATTGATACAAGACAAGTAGACCGAGTCTGAGAAGGAGGCCGTGGGAAGACCGGCGTGGCAGTTAATTACTATAAGTTTTAGGAAAAAGGGTTTAATCTCTTTTAGGAAACCTGACCTCGTGTCCGGTCAGGCCTCGTTTAGCGTTTTCGTTATAGTAAGGAATCATATACCGTGTCCTATAAGGACTCATGTAATCGGGGTATATATACGTAATGCCCGGGGATCTTGAATCTATCACACCGATCAATACCAAATTCGGCGCATGACCCTCGACGAGGATCCTGTCTTCTCGGCCGGGCTGCCTCGGTTAGGTCCGAACTCTGCGAGAAGGGTATCTCGTCACATCCGACTACCAATCGGCTGGACTTTCCTCGGTTAGGTCGATAATTTCTAGTTGGTTTTATGTGTAGTCGGCTTACACGATATATTTACTTTTATTATGGTGCATCAGTTCGTTTGATCTCATAGATTGAATCGAGTATATCAAATTCACGTGTGGCAAGACCGTAAACTTACTGGGAGCGATTATACAAGTTCGTGCTGCATCGTTAGGTCGAACCCTACTGAATGCTAGTGATAAGTCGATCCTGCTGGCCTGCCTTGTGTGCAGGCGTTTATCGGAGTGTATAGCCGTAAGTATTTCCTCACGATTCGCATTATATCTATCGCTCATTGAGGCATTGTTATCATTGTCAGTCTTGTGCTGGCAACGGTTAAGGTCCGATCTACTAGATTGACGATAATAGCTGCTCTAATAAGCCGATGGTGTTGTTGCGATGCTGTTATCGGAGTGCTTAGCCGTATAGTTACTGTTAAGCCGACTAATTTATTTATTTATCCTGTGCTGCTTTGTAAGCAGTCGGCTAGCTTATTCAATTATCATGTTTACGTTATTGCATATTTTTATTATATGTTCTTGGCCTGTATTATTGTCCAATCGGTTAAGGGTTTACCCGATGGGTTTATTCTGCCGATCGCAAGACAAGTATCAGCAGGTTCCGGGCACGACGCCCAGTAAGGGCCGGGCATGAGCCCAGGTAAGGACAGTGTAGTACGGGCCCGGACAGCGGACGAGGATCTCGGAAGCCGATATGAGCAAGGGCCCGGGTGCAGGCACACCCTTCATGACAAACCCAGTATAACACTAGATTGATCAGCTAGGATCTATTTGATTTAATTTATGCATTATACTTGCTTAATTTATTAGCTTAATAGCCGGTTTTTTAATATCCCTCCGATGATCGGTTGCATGAATTTTGTTTACTATTATGTTATTGCCCTTGCCATTAGGCCTAAGACGATGTATAAGTGCTACGGTGTGCAATCGGCATCGGCTGTGAAACGAGTCCAGATGGCTTCCACGCGATTGGCTCATTGATCTAACTTTTCCTCCTTGTCAATTAAGGGTAAATTGACTGGCACGCAATACGACCTCAACTTTTAGGACCTGCACTGGAGTGA